>CM047513.1:4992414-5142414 GCA_026122265.1 Ammodytes dubius | reverse complement strand
GGCTTTTGTCAGATGCTTTGACATTGTTGTTATTACTCAGAATTACTCACGGGGGTAACAGAAGTTACTCACGATAGCTTTAATTTAATTCACTGCATGCATTTTATGGTCTTTCTTGCCTCCTCGCTGGTTTTAAAACTTTTTACGTATAACTCAAGTATTCTCACCAAGCCTGAGGTCTCTCTAAACTGAATTAATTGGGAAGAAAAAGAGAAAGAAAACAGGTTAAAGATGGATGGACAGAGTAATTCTAGAGAACACATGAAAGGAGACTGTCTCACTCTAGTTAGAAGAATGCAGCCTCATCACTATGGTGTCGATAGCTGTTCCATAGAATGCTTCTGTTATGCAAGAGGAGCCGATCGAAAAGTGTTTATCCGACTATTGATTTATGTTGATTACATCATATTTGTGTGCTGTGTAAAATAATACAATCTGACTTTTAAATGGCTTTGTGGTCCAATTTATGGGGTGAAAATGCACCAGGCATCAATATGTATTAAAATGCTTTCAACACCAATACCATAAATAGTGTAAGAGTGTTACCTCTTCCCATTTAGAAGTGGAGTCAGTGATTCTGGAGAACGCTTGTTGTCAAAGTCACTTTCTGTCAAAATCAGTGAATATCTCCTCACGATCTGCTACCTGTCTGCACTGTTTGTTTCCATTTGACAACAACAAGCATTCTCCAGAATCGCTGACTGCACCTTTAACCTCTCAAAGCAATCTTTAGTTCAGTCCATATCTTCTGTTGGAGCTATTTGTCTATTACACAGGGAATAAGCAACAATAGCACAACCTAAAATAAGCTTGGAATCATCCAAGGGCACTCTGGGCTTTTAAGCAGTTCCACTGGAGCATTTGGATTGAAATACTTTGGCCAAGGGCACGCCGATCTTCAGGGCAAAGCCTTTACTTAGCTTCCAAATATTTTCCCAGTTGGCACTTCCCACTTTAGGCGCTTGGCACAACCACAAAAATGAAGCCCAATTTAAATTGTGGAAAAATGAACTATGTTGATTTAATTGGGTTATCTCAGTTTTCTAGACTTGAGAACTTTAATAATTTAAAAAGCAACAACTCCAGTTTGCTTGACAAAATGGGGTTGGATAGAGGTGGAATAAAGATTATTTTGTCTCTTCAAATACATGTCATCAAAAAGGGACTCCAGCCATTTAGGATTGAATTTCAATACAGTTCAGGGAATCACAAATTCACAAGCAGCTGACACAGACATATCCAAACTTTTCCGCCCTATAAAAGTGCTTGATCCTACAATTCCCACAATGCAACTGTCATTATTAAACCAGTCTCAAACTCCCCACCTCCAGTTTGTAATGCTAACTGAATCTGTGCTGTGTGTTCTTGTAGCTTTACCTCCATTAGAGACTCAAATTATGATATCGTTGGGCTTCTGCTGATTTAATTTAGAACATTTTGAAACCACTTTCATAACATTTCAATGAATTTTGACCAATGCAAGGAAATGATGAACGGATACAATCCAATTTGACGATCACTCACGTCTCAAAATACACCGGGCTGCTGCTGTTTCAACACTAAAACAATCCTTTGAAAGGGACTTCAAAAGCTATAGAGGCCTAAAAATGAACAGGGCAATCCACACACTCACAGCCCCAGTCAGTCAGTCAGACAGCCAGTCATTAAAATAATACAAGGCAAATATGAGACCAAGTATCACTGGTGACGGCTTAATAACACACTGTCCCAGCTCCTGTGAAATATTTGAGTGAATGAAGACATGCCATATTCTCTCTGGCCTTGTTTGACATGCGCTTTGTTCTTTTCCATCTGAAGAAACTCCTGACTGTGTGGTGAAGAAAATAACGAGCAAGTAATACTCAAGGATCTACACTTCAGAGCCCAGATATAAAGAATATTGCATATTAATCTCACTCAGCAATATTGCCCTCGATCTAACGGTGAAACTACAGTAGGCGTTGGATGGCATATTGGCTACTTAGCATGCAGTAAGAACACAATTGGGACATACTTTATCTTATTTATTTCATCATAACACCGCGCCTTGATCTTGCCTCTTGTTTATTATATATAGCTGAAATCAACACTTAAAAATCCCATCTGGAAGTAGTAGGGAATGCAGGTATTTTTGAGCATGCTGCATCTAACCACATGTATTTGGGACATCCTAAATGTGTTCCCTCCCATACTAAATAGCAGGGAAGTATGGTTATTTTAACATAGCCTATGTCTGTGGGAGGGAAAGGCAGCCATGTTTTGAACAGAGTAATTGTCGGATGGATTCTGACATTTAACAACAAGACTTTTTCCTGTGTATTGAAGACACTTGAAAACTTTGGCAAACTCCCAACCACTACAGCTGCACAGAAAACATGTCAGCAATCCACTGTGTGCCGGGGATGAAACCCACACAGACACAGCTGACATTTAAATCCAGCCAGACCTCTCAGTGTATAACTACAGCAAACATTCTGCAGAACTAAATACTCTGAAAAATTGTACTATAAATGATCAGAGAGAAAAACAACAGGAAGTCTTCCCTCAAACAGAGAGTGGAGGTCATTATTTAAGACACATCATTAAAGCCCAACTTTCCCCCACAATGTTTTGACTCAAAACTAAAAACTTTCTTTTAAATATGTTGGTAAAAACAGCCTCTGTAACCGATTTCAAAGGAATATACCCAACCTATGCAATCACGGTTCTCCACTTTGTATTTTGTTTCCCCCTGACACTTCCGTCTTAACAAATGCTCCAGCCTGGTCCTCCTCTGTGATGTTGATGGGGCCAAATTGCCTTAAAATCTGCACAAGTCTTTCATTGGAGACTTTATTTTTTTCGCATTTTCTTTTTTTTTCTTGTCAAATTTTATCTTAAATATATTTTGTTAAAACTTGGTGTGAAACTCAGTGTGCACTGCAGATTCAAAGTTCAGTACCACAAGTGATAGGATTAAAAGGTGCTACGAGGAACTTTTAAATATTTCTGAAACTAATTTTTCCTCTGATGATCATAAATGACATGTAACAGCAAACAAGACCATCAGTGCAAAAAATGTTTTAAAATAGTTTTTCTTAATGCCTTTTTTCATGGTTACGCTCACCCAGGAACAACAGCTGGCGTAGTTAAAAAACACTACCACTTTTTCCAAAGGGGGTGCAAGAATTATGAAAGATTTTATATTTTGAGCAGGACATGCTTTCAGTCTCTATATTAAGCTATAGGCCCTGATTCCCTCATTGTGTAAAATGGAAGAATTGATTTCAATCTTCTCATGTCACTCTCTCAAAGAAAGCAATTTTCCCGCAGTGAGATCAAACTATTTACGGGTTTTGCGATATTAATGAATAAGATAATTTATGAACTGCTCAACCAATTTGTTTTCACAAAAGCAAGCAGCTAATATGCACAATGGGAGAGAATGAGAAACACTCTCGGGTCTTATCACACAATCCATCAACAACTGTGTATCCCCCCCCCACCCTTTCAATACAACAGTGCTGCTATGGCAACAACAGCCAACAGAGGGACTGCCATGCTGCGTCCCTGGCAAAGACTCGTCAAATAGCTGGCATAGCTTCCGTTAAATCACCAGAGACAACAAGAGGAAAATAAGTGGGAACAAGTGAGAGAACAGAAAACGGTGTGTGTGGTGTGTGTGTGTGTGTGTGTGTGTGTGTGGGTGTGGTGTGTGTGTGTGTTTGAAAGGCTTGAACAATGAAGAGTGACACAAGGGAATAGCATGGAAACCAATGTAACACAGGGAGAGAAATGCAAAGTGACAGCCAGGAATTTAGCCAATCTCCAATTTGCACGGCTCCGTTTCAGCAAAGTTTCTGTCAGACCCCCATATGACAATTAGAATCAACAAGTTGACACAAAAAAAAGAGTTGTATTCACAATATGCTTGCAAGGTTAAATAATTGTAAAGTCACCAATAAAATGGGGGCAAAAATGATAATGGCTAGATTAAACACACTAATGAATGGGGAAAAATAGTGTTTTTCTTCAAAATTGTAGTTTGTTTGTATATTTTATAACGCTATTAGTAAAGTTGAGCAGGAATGTCAAAGTCTGAAAAGTTGACATTTCTAAGTGCATCAATAAAGCTGAGATAACATTAAACACATATGGGTGACACACATCACAACAACAACACTAGAATGGACATTTCTAAGGCCGGTGTCAAGAAGAAAGACGGACAGACGTGTTGAAAATAAACTCAGACACACTTCAGATGTAGACAGATAGTGAGACGCAAACAGCAGCAGCAGCCAAGGTAGTTACTCCATCTGTCCTGCTGTCACAACCAGAGCTGATAAGGTTCTCATAGGAGCTGTAAAGTCCTGACACTTTAGCTACTTCAGTCCGTGATAACCCCTGGTGAGCTTGCCAGCTTATGCACACGCACACACGCACGCACGCACCACCACACACACACACACACACACCCAAACAACACCACACACACCTCCACACAACACACACACAAACACAACACACAACAACACACAACACAAACACACACACACACACACACACACAACAACCCACCAACACACACACCACACACACAACTAAGCACACCCACACACACACACACACACACACACACACACACACACACACACACACACACACACACACACACACACACACACACACACACACACACACACACACACACACACACACACACACACACACACACACACACACACACACACACACACACACACACACACACACCTGCTAATAAATGAGTTTCAGCTCTTTTGCTTTGATGGTCTGTGAGCTGAGGCCTCCATCAAAGGTGACACTGACATAAAAAAGAAAAAATTCAATTGTTGAAAAAAAAAAAAAAAAAAAAATGGCCGTGCCCTATGTGATGCGGTCGGGCTGTGGAAGGTGACAGATATATAACAGAGCATGAAGCTCCAGTGAACTCAACACAACTTGTGTGTCAGCGTGTGGCGTCAACAGGGTCACAGTAATCTAAAGGTTAGCTCTCCGCTCCAGCTGAGAGGCTCGGAGGAGGAGGGCAGTATAAAAAGGTTTGAATTGTGTGTGAGGAGTGGACACGAATGTGAAGCAGAGGCTACTGCTGAAAAAAGCCATCTTCGTTCAAACTAAAATGCTCCATCTTCGGGTGAATATACACATTTATAAAAGACATTGGCCTCGGTGGAAACCTCGGGTGCCTAATGCAGGCTTAAATAGCAGCGCAGTAGATAGTTGTGAAAAGCGCCTAAGGCTGCGGCTATACATTTTCTCTGTGGTATTGTTTGCAGGCGTGCCATCATTTGATAATAAGGGTTAGTTAGCATAAGATGGGTGAATCAATCCCAGCCTCCTACATAGATTAATGCTAAGTACGTGAGCTCTCAGTTCAATGGTTCATTGTTGGTAGACGAGAGGTATTACATGGGTATTTACAACCAAGCATGTCACTCACAACGCTAACAATAGCATTCGGCTATTATGAATGAAACGCCATGAGCGAGGACGATTACGGCTACAGCAGAAAGGGAATAGAGGAATAGTTTTGATAGTGAAGGGCAGTTTAAAGTAGCAACTATATACCCAACAGCTATAACAGAGACGAGGTCATTAGATTGACGAGATGTGATTAAAAGAACTGCTACTAGCAATTATACTGTTATTTAACTGGATAAATTAATCAAAATACTCTCTCTGTAATGTCAAACTTCATTTATTTTCCTATGCAAAGAGCTAAAGCAGACACAAGAATATACAGACAGACAGACAGAACAGACAGACAACAGAGACAGACAATTATGATTGAGTAACTTTTCAATTGACTCGCTGATTAGTTACAATCTGAATGTGTTGCTTGTGGCACTTTTCATGATGCTTCAAATTTGCGAGTATGAAATCGGTACCCCAATGCTGCTGATAGTGCTCAGCTGTGCCGCGCATAATCACAGCAAAATAATATCCTGGAGCCCAAAGCTGCACTATTGCACACAGGCACAAAATAATGTAAGTATGCCATGCTTCTAAGTGCACATAAAACACAATAAAAAAACAGATGGATTCTCTCCATCTGCAGAATTCACTATCTATTTTCATACCCGCTGAACACACACACACACACACACACACACACACACACACACACACACACA
Source organism: Ammodytes dubius (assembly GCA_026122265.1). Classification (NCBI taxonomy): domain Eukaryota; kingdom Metazoa; phylum Chordata; class Actinopteri; order Uranoscopiformes; family Ammodytidae; genus Ammodytes; species Ammodytes dubius. Next base: position 5,136,262 of record CM047513.1, on the reverse strand, counting down.
CGCCCAACGATAGTGCTGTCTGTGTGTTGGACTGACACATTATCATGGTGGCTTGGACAGGGTTGCTTCACGCCTACGCAGCTGCTAATAAGACAGATCCATTAGGACAGAACGCAGTCCCTTCTTTGTGCAGAACGGAGAGATCGACTTGAATGATTGAGAGAGAGAGAGAGAGAGAGAGAGAGAGAGAGAGAGAGAGAGAGAGAGAGAGAGAGGAGAGATAAGAGGGGGGGAGTATAAAGGGGAAAATAGAAAGAAAAAGATAAAAAGAAATGTGAGAGCTAAGTGACCAAACATAGTGTGAAATACAGGAGGATATAAAAGAGGAGGTGTGTGGTGTGTCAGAGCCAGACAAGCCAGGCTGACAGAATTGCACTCCCTGCCCACACATGTGAAATGTAATCTTAACCGAGAGAGACTTTCAAATGCTAAAAATACTAAACGTGTGCCAGCATTGATTTCTTTGGCAGCCAGAGACATTGGAGTACAGTATACAAACAAAACTAGAGCATCAAACATACACCTTTTCATAGCATTTTATTTGGATAATTATTTTTTTTAAAGTATAGTTTTCTTAGTAAAAACTTCTTCTACATGTCATTGTTATGCTTGTCTCTAGAGCTTGCATCCATCCTTGATAAATTCTCAAGTTCCCATTTATTTTCCACTCAAGTACCGACGTGTTCCATCAAAATGAGCAGAAAATTGAATTAAATTGGGCTCATTTGAGATGAGCAGTGTTGGGAACGTTACTTTAAAAAAGTAATTAGTTATAGTTACTCACTACTTGTTCCAAAAAGTAACTGAGTTACTAACTGAATTACTTTATAATAGAAGTAACTAGTTACCAGGGAAAGTAACTATTTGCGTTAGCCTACTGTAAAAAAAAAGTTGCTATATGTCAAAATTTGGATTTTTCTGAGAAGTTTTCACAAGTCAGTTGAAATGAGTAGAACAGACAGGTAGGCCTACTTGTAGGCTACATCACCTTCAATATTTATTGCACATCAACAGACAGCAAGAGGTTTATCCTGCACCTGCAGTATTTTGTTCTCAACTAAAGTAGGCTAGTAGAGGAAACTGCTGAATGTACCGTGCTGATCTGCTATATCACTGGATTCACTTCAGGGGTGTCGGCTAAAACACCACTTCAGGCCAAAAACGTCTGACTATGAAGCATGAGACGATGAGAGGAGGAGTAAGGATTTATCCGCTGTTTATTTCCTTCTTTAACATGCACAGCAGCATACAGATCCCAGGAAAAGAACAATAGCAATATTCGGCTCGTGATGACACGCTAAACAGCTGTTGCAACCGGCGAATCGCGGCCGTTTAATAGCGTGCATAAATTATAATTTATAGAGATCGGGAAACTCAATGCATTTACTCACAAGGGCGATGCAAACAAATTCAGGGAGAGCACGTTTCAACCGTGGATTGATAGGTGGTTACTGCGCCAACGTGCACGCTCGTCGCTCACACAACAGAGAGAGAAAGAAAAAGAAACTTCACTAAACAGGCGCTCCGGCTGACTGACGTGACGGCGCTAACTGACAGTTATAATGTCATCCACACTGAATAAAACACAACTTAAAACACACCGGTCTCCTCACTAGCAGTTTGTGTAGTATGGAGCCAGGGGTGCGTTCGGATTACACAGTTTATTCAATCAATTCACAGTAACGCACCGCATTTAACGTTCAGTAACGATAACGGCGGTGTAACGGCGGAAAAAGTAATTAGTTAGATTACCCCGTTACTGAAAAAAGAACGGCGTTACGTAACGCCGTTCTTTTAAACGGCGTTATTCCCAACACTGGAGATGAGTGAGCTTAATGTATTCCAAATGATACAGTGGAGATAAAATACCAATCAGTGGGTTTAAAGAAAATGAATAGGGAATGTAGAGAAAGCACAAAATGGCAGAAAAAGTTATTGGTGGCTTGGACGGTGCAGAGGAATGAATTCAATGTGTTTGTTGAAAGTGTTTTCACCAGATGTGTTCTGAAGCTGACAATCAAATTCAACCCTCCCGAGGCCGTGGCAAGTATATACAGAGCTCCAGTTTTTAGACAGTAGACTGGAGAAGGTAAACAAATAGCCGGACAAAAATGGAAGAAAAAACGCATTGAAATACATACAGTATATCTGTATTTAGAGTTATGTGCCACCTAAGTTAACTGGTTTACAGAAAGTGCAAGCAGCAAGATGTGCTTTTTTAATTTTATTTTTTTATATATTTTTATTTAGGCTTTTTTGCTTTATTAGATAGATTTGGAGAGACAGAGTGGAAATGGGGCAAAGAGGAGAAGACATGCAGAGAACTGACCCGGGCGAGATTCCAACCCGGGTCTGCTGACAAAATCTGCCTTTCCCTCAAACAAATCGGCCCCCTTTTCCCCAGTGCAAAAGTTCCTAAAATCTTGTAAATTTTTCAGATTTCAGAATCCTATTTTTCAGATTGTAGTATACAGTATGTGATTCTCTTTCTTCTTTCTGTATTCTAGCTCCTGGATATAACAGAAATCCCCCCCAGTCTTTTTGCCCAACTGTACGTCACAATTTGGGGCAGAAGGACAATAAACAGTGCTGCATCTCTTGCAACTGAGACCTCAGAATGTCTCTCCATTATAGTGAAAGTGTGGTGTCGGGTTTTAGTCGCTGGCAGAAAATCTTTGGTCAAACAAAGCCCTTAGAGAGCAATAGAAAACCATCTCCATCAACAGGTGGTAGGATGGCCTTGAGGGGCCGACTAGTAACCATGAGGTCGCTGGTTCGATCCTTGGCACCGGACAGGAGGGTGTTAATTGTAAAACTAATGGTGGCTGGTTTTACATCTACAGTGCCCACCATCTCTACCATTGTGTCCTTGAGAGCACTAACCAACCCCAGGAGCTGACAGAGACCTGCCTCTACCCCCTCAGTGTGTAACGTCTTTAGTTAAAGAAACAGTACAAATTTTTTAGAATTTTTCCTTTGAACATTTAGTATACATGTTATGGTTTTAGTAGTGTGCGGAAAATGTTTTGTCCTGGAGTAGTGGCTTCCTGTCAGGCAGAGGTTCCCCGCTGTCTCCTGTCCTTATGCTAAGCTAACTAAGCTAAGCTAGTAACCAGCGATCGGTCTTTTCATCTAACTCTTAGCAAGGAGTGAATAAGAGAAAATACTAAACTTAAAGTGCATTTGGCCTCACTCCAACTGGAATCATCCAAACAGAAGAGAGAGCAAACATTGCACTCACTCCTGCTATAGCATCACCAGCCTGACAACACTTCAACAGGAAAGCCTTGAATCAACACAACATTTTCTCCTTTCATTTTTTTTATTTATAAAGTATTGAAATATAGGTTCCACATCTTCACTCGAAACAATGTTAAAGGTGCACTATGTATATTTTCATGTGTCCCAGAAGTGAACATTGTCTAATGGTATATTCTCTCAATGAATAAACAAACTTTACTCACAGGAAACTTGGATACGTGGAACACTGTTTGAAGTCAGAAAGCTTCCTGAAAAGTTACTGTTTCACTGTTTTGTTCACAGCAGCAGATATCATTGTTTGGTTTAGAGGTTCTAGGTGCCTCAAAATAATTTAGTTTTGTTCTGATATATAATTATTCAATACAGCAATTCCCCTCCTCGGAAACTACATAGTGCGCCTTTAAAAAGTGTTGAAATGAAGGTACCAGGTCTTCACTTGAAACAATGCTGAGCTCATCTTGAAATCTGCTATAAACCTTATTCAATAAAGAAATATAACTTCTCAAACTAAAGAAAAAAATAACTATGAGACAACTTCAAAATCCGTATGAAATAGAAGGTCAAGCAACTGTAGAAGATTACGATACAATAAAGAACAAAACAGTCCTGGCAGAAAATGATTTTTCATTTTCAGTATCATTTCATCTTTCTTAATAAAGTGATAAAACAAACACAGCTTGGCGTTTATCCCACAGATGAAAATCTATCGATAATCTTAGTGTTGCGATGTTTCAAAAGAGCTGGATAATGTCAACGTGGCCCAAATATATGACATCAAGTAAAACAAATTAAAATCTTCACCCATTGAACGTGAAACAGCGTTCAAGTATCATTCATAAAATAAACATTGTTAATAAAATGAAACTTAATTTTTCTCACGCACTCAGTCTTCCCTTAGTCTTACCTTGGCCCAGCTGTCCTGTTAATCCTAACCCTTACTGTGATGTCACAAGAAGGAAACTGTAGGGTTAGACAGTGAGACCATAAAACACTCTTTCTGCCTTTTCTCAGGCTAAGGTGATCCGATTTTTTTTGCACATTTATACAAAATAGGATCTCCGAGTTCAATACACCTTCATATTCCAACCGGTGAAGTAGGTCTTTAAATTTTCAACCACTAAAAGGTGTGTAACTGTGAAACATTGGGTGTGTCAAGTATATTCCTCATAACTTTAATAAACTTTCCTCACAGGACAACTGGATCCCTGGAACACAGTTTTAAGTCAGGAAGCTACCACTTAAAAAGCTTTCTGTATATTCTAGTCTTACGTTTTGTTCCAGGCGCCTCAAATAATGATTTTTTGATTTATGATGATGAATGTCAATGAAATTCTAAGAGCTTTTTTTATTTGACTATTGTATGGGTTTCAGCAGAAGACACAACATCAACAACAAACTGAGTGACTCACTGTTCTTGCAGGATAAAAGCATCCAGGTTCTCCGGAGAGATGTGTCCCGTAACAGGATGGCAAAACGACGTGCTCCTCTGGTTATGACTGGATGGACAGAGAGAAGAGATAGAAGGAAAAGAGAGAGAGAGAAGAGAGAGAGAGAGAGAGAGAGAGAGAGAGAGAGGAGACAGAATTAGCCAACCTCAGTCGCACTGACACGGTGTGAGGGCATCATCTTGGATTTTCACCCCTCGATGTGTTCACAACAAGTTACGGAGGACACGAGCCGATCATTCAGCGGGGCTTTTAGGGGCTATGTCCCAAAGCTCTCCACCCCTCATCCCCCTGACTTTACCAGCACTGTGTAGAATGTGAGGAGTGGCTGCAGCAGACCCCCACCCACCCACTCACCCACCACCCCACCCAATACACCCCGTGCAGTAGAGCCTGTGTGGACCAAACTGTAGGGCTCAGCACAAAACGCTTGACAGTAAAGGCCTGGCTGGGCCTCCATCAGATATAGAGTGGGTCAGTCATTTGTAAGCCTCAACCAGAGTGTAAAAAGGCTTTGACAGGGTAAACAACACAGGATGGTGGTGGGGTGTGGTGTGTGTGTGTGTGTGTGTGTGTGTGTGTGTGTGTGTGTGTGTGTGTGTGTGTGTGTGTGTGTGTGTGTGTGTGTGTATAGGAAAGTTTCAACACTCACTCAATAAACAGTGTGAATCTCTAATGGTTGCAGCAAGCACAAAATTACACATTTCCTGTGTCTGTGTCCTTGTCTGACATGACACTTTCAAAATGGATTTTCTGAATATAGGAAATACTGATATTGATATTTTTTAAATATATTTTTCATAAGCTGCTGTGTTTTCAGTAATCGGAATCCTCGCTAAGCTTAAAATATAAAAGTTTATTAGTTAAAAAAAAAAATTAATATTTTGGGATTAGCTTTATGATAGTTAGAGACAGAGTTGAATGGCAGAGGGATGACATGCATACGACGCGCTGATTGAACCGGTCGCTGCTGCCGAGCCCAGGGGGACCCCTACATGAGCTAGGGCGCCCAAGTTAAGACTATTTCAAATGTTTGATAGTTCATATAGAAGATTGTCAAATGATAATTTATTATGCAAAATGCCTTCGATCAGATGATTAGATAACTTTGAGGTTTAGACACGTGTTTTAATGAAAAAGCAATCTGGAAACATTACCTCGATGGAAATATAAATTGGTGTGAAAAAATAACCAGAAGTTGAGTTATAAAAAAATTAAAAAATATATTCCAAGTAAATTATTATAGCCAATTGTCCTGCAATTCAAAAAATATACACCCATTTAGATATGAGTGTAAAAGACTAGCATATTCGCACTGTCGAGATTATTATATGCAGGGACAACAGCAGGGCTTCACAAACATACAGTATATGGATATAATATTCAGAGCTGTGCAGAGGTTGCACTAGAGTGACACACACAACAAACCCCAGTGGGACTGAGAAACACACGCGCACACACACACACACACACACACACACACACACACACACACACACACACACCACACACACACACACACACACACACCACACACACACACCACACACACACACACACTATAATCCCCATGTGTGTAAGAGCTCTGAAGACTTCCCATCTCTTACAACAATCAATACGTAGTAACACTGTTTTCCTTTCACTAGCAGCTCACATTACTCCTGCTGTACTGCTCGCTGCAGCAGAAGATCAAACCCTACAGAAGAACACCGTTTCCCAGGAGACCCGGCGCCGGCGACATGGCAACAGTAACGGGCGAACCTATATGTACGATGTCATAATTAGCTCACAGCACGACACCTTAACGCAACCTGTCACATGAAACTGGTCCCAGCTTAATGCACTGCCGGTGGTAAATGCCTTCGACTTTTATTTTCAGCTTAGACTGATGCCCATTACTGTGTCGCATTCTGTCAGCAGAGCCACTTCTACCATCAATAGCGTCACTATATACCCTAACAGGGGCCATGGAAAAACATGAACCTTATCTGTGTTACTTATTAAAAAGGATGTTTGGCCCCATCTTATTTTTGTTTTCTCTCAAATTTGGATATGGGGTTACAGTAAGTGACAGTGCAGCCCGGATGGAGCAGATTTAAAATGCTAGTCGATCAATATTCAAGCTGCCGGCCTCCTCTTCAGGCGTCATTAACTTTTAATCATCTTTGACCAATATTCATAAAAAAAATGAAAATGAAACACTGGGATCCCCATGTCCTTAAGAACTTGCAGTTGTTTTTTTTCAAACACTTTCTCTTGCAGCCTGGATCTGGAGGCAAGAACAAGACATTCAGAGCAACACATCTTCTGCACTAGATTCCAAAGCCAGTTATTATGATTTGAAAAACAGCAGAAATGTGTGTTAGAACTTAGAAATAACAAAGTTTTAACCTAACACAACATGAACTATATTTAAATGATACACCAGATGTACAGGGACTTTACCGGTTGTTTGTGCTGTGAGTCCGGAGCAGTTTTGGCTTTTTCTCCTACGCTGACTGTCTAATATCAACATTCTATCAACAGCTGTGGGCTGTGTGTTTGGCTGTCAAGTACTGAGCAGAAAAAAACAACATCCGGAGAAGAATGCAAATACATTGGTAGTTTTCATAAGCCCTGAGGAATCCCCTATGGTGGCCCACAGGGGACTGTACACTCACATGTACACATCAACTCGTGTGGAGATTTGTGTTGGCCAGTTGACAGAGCAAATATTGCAAAAATGCATAATTCTGAGGAGCATGGAGAGACTTTGCTCCTCACAACGCACACACACAACACACACACACACACACACACACACACACACAACACACACACACACACACACACACACACACACACACACACACACCACACACACACACAACACACACACACACACACACACACACACACACACACACACACACACACCGAGCAAGAGCAGCACAGTACAGGCGATGATATTTGTCATGCTGTCAGTGCGGACAAAAACACACAGTGCTCCAGGTAGGACATCCTTCAACTTAACAAGGAGCTTAGCGGCACGCTCTGACGCGCTCTGAGAATTAATAATGGTCTGACCCAATTATAATCAATCAGTTGTTGTTGCACGGAAAGCAAAACAGATTGTCCCGACAGCCAGGCCTCCGAGCCCTGAGTTACGACGGAGACGTGCTCCTTACAGCGCTGCGACACATTCCACAGCAGATGCAAAACGCCAGCCGCAGTGTGTGTGTGTGTCAGCGCTTGTTTTACTGATAAACAGGAACCTGGGTCAAAGCAGGTGATGATGTCATGTGTGTTGAGTTATGGTTAGACATCGGAATGGACGTCACATATTGTTGTGGTAACTTCACTTTTTCCTTACTCTAATTATGGCAGATTTTTTATTTGGCTTTCAAAATAAAATTGAAAACCATAAGGAAACTGAAAAATACAATACAAATCCATCCATATTAAATGGTTGTTATGGTAATCCATTTAAAAAAACATATGAATATGTATGTAAGAGGTCTTTGGTGAATCGTGTAAATGGATTACATTAGAATATTTGAATTGCATAATGCTACACGTTGTTACATAAATGGAGGACTTAAAGTACGTTGCCAGGAAATTATGCTAACAGGATTAATACGCCATTAACATATGTATTACACAGACAGGCTTTATTATGTCTGTTTAATCCATTCCACTAAAAGCAGTGCTGTTTATTAAGGCACTTGTTTTACTCTGCTCCTGACAGGGAAAGTGTACAACAGCCGAAAGTGTGACCCAAGACATGCTTAAAAGGTGCTCCGAAGAACTTTCAGTTTGTGTTTATTTTTGCACCCCCTTTGGACAAAAGTGGTAGTGTTTTTACTACGCCAGCTGTTGTTCCTGGGTGAGCGTAACCCATCACAAAAGCATTAACAAAAACTATATAAAAAAAAGCATTCTTTGCACTGATGGTCTCGTTTGCTGTTACATGTCATTTATGATCATCAGAGGAAAAATTAGACTGTTTGATAAACATTTCAAAGTTCCTCGTAGCACCTTTAAACACCTTTGTCTTAATACAAATTAAACAAAATGCTGATATACATTAGACAAAAATATCAACACATGATTCACATGAGGTAAAAATTCAATGTGTATTATGCGATGATTATTACTGTAGGACAATTTCTCATTCGCACAAATGTGTCAGAACTAATAGATGCGTGCAGAATTCATAGGGATCTCATGAAACTAAATCCAGAGTGTTAGAACCTATAATCCCGTATCTTTGCTTGCCTATTACATTTTATAAAGACGTTTTATGACCGTTGAGGTCACCTCAAATTCAGCATGCGAGCCAAGCAGTAAATTCAAGATATCGATCGCACACATTCAAACAAAGGCTGTTGTTTATTTGTGAGGTGACGGGCGAAGCATTCTCACTGAGAGATAAATCCATGTGGGATTGCTCACAGAATATGAATGGGGTTATAGCGCGTCAGTGTCTCCAGCAGTTGTTTATCCGCGACTGTGATTTAGAAAGGTTTCAAAATAGCACAAGACATAATAGACGTGAAGGTGTCACTTCAGATGAGCTGAGGAGGAATTCTTAGGGATTTTTTATTTATTTAAAGTTGCACTAAAAGCTTTGTATACACCCACTTAACAACGCCCTTTAACACTGGTAGGCCTACTCAAATACCTGTTCACAATGTAACTCTCATCTCTGATTCCATTTTGCCATTTGCTGTATTTTGTGTATTGTTGTCAAAATCACTTTGTCAAAATCAGTGAATATCTCCTCAGGAAAATACAGGAGCATGTTGCTATAGCTATGGGCACCCCCTTTGTTTACATACCAGTTGTGTTTCACAAGGCTGGGCTGGGAGTTTTATAAAAACATACAACAGAAAAAAGTCCTTGATATATCTCTTTCTATGCCATGAGTGTCTGTATAGCTGTGTGTTGGTTTTCTATGTGTTTGTTAATGTGTTTTTGTGGGTCTGAGAGTACCTAGCTGAAGTGCTAACATGCTATTATTATGGTTTCATCTCATTTCACAGGGTGAAAGCTACAACAAGAGGTATTAATGTAGGTGGTGTGAACTCACAGTAAACAAGCAAACCCTTAGAAACACATTATAAATGGAGTTCATGTGGTCATGGTGCTTTAAAGCTTTGAAATTCTAAGCTCCTGCTCGCCTTTCTCCTCGTTCCTGATGCATTATATTCCTCTCTGTGTTTTACTGTTAGCTAACCGTGGCTACGAGCTAAGTGCACCGAATCACAGCATCAGCTAAAAGCATACAGTTCACCTGTAAAAAAAAAGAAAACGGGACCCCATTTAAAAATACAAACATTTCTGATTTCCAGCAAACTTAATTCTCCAAGGACAACTTAGAAATTGCTCAGCCTTCCCACTGCTACTGTAGCTCTCTCCAGCTATGAGTGACTTACATAACAACCATATCATAAAAACAGATGCCTCTCAAAAACTGCCCGCTGATTAAAATAGCCTACTTGATGCTAACCATATGCAGTATACAGCTTCCCATGGAACTGATTACCAACAGCGAGGCGCGGAGACTCCAGAATATAGAGTGGTTGAGTCAGAGGAGGAACAGTTACATAGGGGCCGGGCATCGTTTAAACATTTTCAAATGCTACAGTTAAGAGATGCAAGCGCTAAATATTTTTCAGTTCAACGATTCCGATACCTGGATTTGAACATCTGTAGATAACAGTAATTAGTAGTAAAAGAGCAAATAATATGATATGAAATGATTTTAATGTATTATAATTATAATAATGTATACTTATATGTAATCATTTAACTGTTGATCGTTCGTAGGAGTTATGTTAATAAAATAATTGAAAGACTTCCATGTAATTGAAACTTCTCAAGAGGTTTTTAAACAATATTTGCAATAAAATTGCAAGAACTGTTAGAGAAATAACATATCTACACTATCTAACCTAACCAATTCAGATAAGTTAAACCTGCTACGAGGAACCTTAATTTTAAAATCATTTCTCTCTGATAATCATAAATGACTACGTAACAGAGACCATCAGTGCAAAGAATGCCCTTTATATGGTTTTTCTTAATGCCTTTGTCATGGGTACGCTCACCCAGGAACTACAGCTGGCGTAGTAAAAACACTACCGCTTTGTCCAAAAGGGGGTGCAAGAATTTACACAAACTGAAAGTTCCTCGGAAGCACCTTAAAACACAGCAATGGCCTCAAGTCTGCAACATATTTATCCAACAAACGAACCAAACTTGCCCAGCCCTTCCGCTCACCATTACTGTCAGTCTGAATTCTCCAAACTGAAGCCAGGTTTTTTTAGGGACAAACTGGGCTCCATCTGTTACACTAGGCTTTTATCTCAGGTGCAGCCAACAGTAGACGAGCTCAGAGGTACAGTTATGTAGTAAATGGATTTTATTGTGACTCCGACACCTGTTTCAGCAGTGATCCCAGCAGGGGACATATGCCTCTATCAAAACCATCAAACCCATTACATTATACTCTCTCGACTTTGCTGTTGATAATACAACAGCTTGAGTTGTAAAAATCTGCCCAGACAGAAATCCAGACCAAGTGTTCTCATAAAGTGGCTCATCAATTTGCTTAGGAAAAAAAGGGCCCAAATGACGTGTCACTTTCACAGTAGTATAGACAAACTGAGACACTCATTTGGGGTTTTATGACACGAGACTGGAAGAGCTTAAAGAAGATGTACAACTAACGAAGTGCTTTCACGCTGTGGAATACTTGACCCTACTATGAAACGCAAACAAGATGCCCAGACAAAATGGCTCATTGAAGGTGTAGTCAGTGATTCTGGAGAACGCTTGTTGTGAAAATAAATAGTTGAAAAAATCAGTGAATATTTCCTCACGATCCGCTACCTGTCCATACTCTGTGTGTGCCCTGAAAAAAAATCTGGAATAAATACAACTGCTATGTTAAAAAAGTTTATGCAAGCAAAGGGGCCCGTCACCGTAGCATAGCAACATGCCTGGTTACAGAGCCTAGGCTGTGTATTAACACTGGATTTCTATCAGCGCACACCGGTACTGACAAGGTAGCGGAACGTGAGCACATACTCCTGATTTTGACAAAAACTGATTTTGCCAACAAGCGTTCTCCAGACTTCACCTTTAATTTGTCAGATAGTGAAAAAGCAAAAGATCCAAAGAGCGCTCTGCCTTTCATGCCAGTCTAGAGTTTAGACTTTCTTTCTTTCTTTATTGATCTCCATTTATCACAGTAGCTCCCCTGTCGCTCTTACAGCCGACTGTTTTCTTGCTCAAAGGCAGCCGTGACATTAGGGAATTCCTCCTACAAGACAATCTTGAGCTATGAGCTGCGCTGTCAGCTAGTTTCGCCCTGAGCCTCTGCGTTTGACTTCTCTGCTCTCTGCTGTCGATATCCACATGACATTTATGAAGGACGGCCGTAAACCTTGGGGGGTTACGTAAACTGTCTCTGTGCATGAGAGCAAACGCACACGCACACACACACACACACACACACCACACACACACCACACCACACCAACACACACAACACAACACAACACACACACCACACAACACACAAACAACACACACACCAAACACATCAGAAGCTCTCGTGCCTAACTCACATGATCTCTGTCACTGGCGACACATATGACACTGCAGCTGCTCGGTCATGTGTGTTGGGTTTCCCATGGAACTCCAGTGACTTTACTACTGTTTGTCCTTGTAGCCAAGTAACAGAAAAACAAAGTAGTGCTCTTGGAATGATGAATGGATCGCTTGACAGGCTGCATATATTAATGACCAACACATTCTCTTATCTATTCATTCAAAGTCATTTATTATAACTTCCACAGACGCTTGGAGTTTTATCTGAAGGTGTTTAAGATTGTGAATGTTAAGTAAAAAAAAAAAAATCTTAACGCTATAGCCACTTATCTTTCTGAATTTGTAATGTGTTGCTAATGCTAACTGTTATTTTCTACCACTAAAGGAAGGAGCCGAAAGACAAAATAAATCTGATATTAAACCTGCTGCATTCTCAAAATAAATAATGAACATATATGAACAGTAGATGATAGGCAAGCTTTTGCTGCAAAACATTAGCACCCGTCAAAAACACACATTAACAATTCAGTCCAATAATAAATGCTAAAATGGCATTATGACTAATTAAATAAGGATCTAAGATCGTCACAGCTGCATGAAAACCTTGGTGCATTTTTACACGATTTCTGTTTAAATGTGCAGTAAATTCCTCTTTAACATTCATTAGAGCACGGTAAACTGACTCAAGCTCCAAATGAGGTTAAATTAACAGTATGGGTTTTTTTATAAAGAAACCCATGCGATTACATTATATAAAGACACATAAATTATAATATAAAAGAGGCTGCCAGGCTTCTCAGCTGTGCTCTGTTGTTTTGTGTTCAGTTATTATCCAGTGACTCAGCCCGGGCCAGAGGAGTTAATGCGGTAATGATTTACTCTTGTTAAATGCTTGACGTGGCACTTTGACATTTCCTTTTATTGACGACGGGCTGATCGATGTGTCACCGCCAGCCGACGGGCCACACCTGCGTCTGACTGTGAGCGATGTTTTAAAAAGCATGAATGACTTTTATCTTCGAGACAAAGCCGGAGTTTGACGTGTATGTATTGTTTGCCACTCCCACCCTGCCTGTGTTGTGTAGCAGACAGTGTGTTTTTCTAAATGTTTTGGATAGTGTGTGGTGTGGTGTGTGTGTGTGTGTGGTGTGTGTGTGTGTGTGTGTGTGTGTGTGTGTGTGTGTGTGTGTGTGTGGTGTGTGTGTGTGGTGTGTCTCAGTCAAAGGTCACGTCTATTTAAAGGGTTTTTTCCAACTGAAATGTGTTTGAAGTCCAGTGAGGGAGGGAGAGCGGGGCGGGGAGGAACGCTGCCGGTGCAGAATGGGGAACCACAACAAGGTCATTCCCCATTCTGATCACACTGTATGCGCTACACAAAAGTGTGTGTGTGTGTGTGTGTGTGTGTGTGTGTGTGTGTGTGTGTGTGTGTGTGTGTGTGTGTGTGTGTGTGTGTGTGTGTGTGTGTGTGTGTGTGTGTGTGTGTGTGTGTGTGTGTGTGTGTTAGGGTACAATTTAGGCATGAGAAAGAGACTACATTTACAGTATGGGTGAATATGTTTTTAAAAAAAAGGCAGAGCACTGTCTATGTGTTGTCAAGTACAGTTATACTGCTAAAGTTATACAGGACATTAGGTGTTTAAAAGCTAACTTAAAATGCACAAGATTACAAAGTTATTTTGAACACTGTGACTGCACCTTTTCAAATCGAAAAAGTCGAAAATAAAGTGCAAACCAGAATTGAATAAAATACTAAGCAGGAAATCCACATGCCCCCAAAATGAGCTCTCTGTAACAGATCTAATTTACAATATGTTAGAAAGCTCACAGGCCAAACACACACACACACACACACACACACACACACACACACACACACACACACACACACACACCTCTGCCAGGAACTATAAATGGCATTTTGGTGCATGACCTGATGTTTCAATAAAAATCACATTATCGAGTGCACAAAGCCACAGCTGCACATAAGCCCCTGATTTTGGCCGCAGCACAAAAGTAGGTTAAAACATTGTGACAGTAGATTTTGGGTTAGCCTGTCCTGCAGAGTGGCCCGCTGGCACCACGGCAACGCTCCAATCATTTAAACAGCCAATGAAAGGCCACAGATCTCCCTATTGATGCTCTCAGCCTCCAGCTCTCACCGACCACATCAACTTCAGGATTAGGGATTAGGATTCTCAAAGCACAATCGCATTGTATGAGTGCTAAAACACTAGTCACTAGTCAATGCATTGATAAGTTCCTTAGACACAGTTAATAAATGCCAAAATAAGTGACACAAGTGCTTTTCATTGTAACAGAACACAAGCTAAACCATTGTGATGCAAATCTTTCATTATCTTGTATGAAAAAGTTTTAAGATTACTGATGTAATACTCGGAGATTTAAAACACACACATTGAAGCTATGCCACCTACAAAACACACCTGGCTAAATATGAGTCATCAGTCGAGTCAAAGTAATAACGTTTACAGTATAGACAAAAGACTGGAAGAAAAATGTTTTAGTGAGAAGTTCATCAGAATTCATAATTGTATTTACATATTACTGGAGTCATTAAGTCAACGAATCATAACATTTGAAAAGGGGTTTTAGCCAAAAACAAAACAATAAACTTTAAAAGCACTTGTTATCGTCCCACGCCGACCTGTTAGTTTTATTTGTTGAATGTTAAATGCCACTTTAGTTGAGTTGTACCACAATCAACCACACTGCCATTCTGAACTAAAAAGCACACCAATACCCTCAACACAAAAGCTGGGCTGCAGGGATACAGAGAGATACACCATTGACAAAAAAGTATAATTGCCTAGCTATCAAAGCTGTTAAATAATCTCAGTCCAAGAAACTTCTGCTAGGCACTGTGTGTGTGTGTGTGTGTGTGTGTGTGTGTGTGTGTGTGTGTGTGTGTGTGTGTGTGTGTGTGTGGGGTGTGTGTGTGTGTGTGGTGTGTGTGTGTGTGTGTGTGTATGTTGTTTTGCTCTGCCAGCAACTCAGAACTACGTACTGCTGTAACATTAGACCACACTTCCACCTTGTTTTGCCACTGCGAAAATAAAACTACCTCATAATGAAAAGCTAAAACAAAAAAGGCTCAAGGCTGTTTTCTCAAATATATATTATATAGTATATATACAGTACTTTTTTACCTGTGTCCACACGGCCATTACATTTGTCCCCCTCCAGTCATGTGAATGTTGTCGAAGGCTACATGTGCTAATGTGCGCTCTCTTCCTGTGTGTACCAAGGAGGAGGGAGCTCCAGCATGCTAGCTGCTCATTCCTATAACTGGCCAGGGGGTATAGCGATGGAATACAATCCGACTGCTACAAAACACACAAAGTCAAATACACACACACACACACACACACACACACACACACACACACACACACACACACACACACACTGCTGGATTCCTAGCAGGCCATCGCTGCCAGTAAATTCCTTCCTTGGACCAGTGAGCGTGAGGTGGTGACACATTTGGTTCAGTTCCACGCCGCCACCATTTCTTCTTGTTCAGGTTTCACAGCCATCCACTAGCACCTATCCACCCACCCACACACACACACACACATCATCATCGCAAACACAAACAAGCCTCTTTCATTTGATTTCCTCTCACTCTGTCTCTCACTCTCTCCCCATCCCTCCATCCATTCCTCACTCCCACTCGCTCTGGAAAACATTCAGAATTGCTCTTTTCTTTGATTAAGTAAAGGTGTATCAAAAATAACAGGTTTTGTCAGGTTAAGTGGCAAAAGCAGACAAAGTCTTTTTGGCGGAGTGGCAGAGTGTGAGCTGAATGCTGCCAATGTGCCCACTAACTGGCATTGAAAATAACAGTAATGAGAGCTATGACACACCTCACCCCAACAGACTGATAAACAGGACCTATTATAATATCCATTATGTCTTACGTGAAAGCTTTTAGGTTGCTTTATGGCAAATTGTGCCAGGCTTTTAGAGTGGCGCTGGACGGCTGTGCCAGCGTAAGTAAGTGACAAAAGCTACAGTGAGTGCATCAAACTGGGTTTAGTATTTGTCTATAAATGAGATTGAGTATTTTAACGCATACAGGACTAGCTTGAAGTGAATCTACAATCTTTTTACTGTCACTTGTAATGTTTCTGTTCTTGTTACCTGCCCAGGGAAAACTGATGTAAATTAGCATTGTTGCTTGTATTCCTGATAGCTACTGATGTAAATAAAAAAAATATCTGTCCCTTTCAATTAATATTGATAGAAAATTAAAACTTTAAAAAATGTAAAAGTTAAAAAAATTCAATTAAAAAGCAAATAATAATAATGAAAAATTGAAACATCCAAAAAATTAAAAAATTCTAAAAAAAAATCAAAATAAATAAATAAACACCGGTTAAGTGGCACTGCTACAGCCCTGTGTATGACCTCAGGGCTCTAGGAGCTGATGCACAGACATTTATTCTGCCCATGACATGACAGTGCTTTTATGTTGCCAAGCAGCAAGCAGCAGCGTCTCTGGTTTCAGTGTGACCCAGTAAAACACAGAGTGGATGAGGTGGGACCGGGCAGACACTCTGCACTGCTCTGGCACAGACACATCAACACCACGCCAGTAATGACTGAGGAGGACCCGGCCATCACTGATATTACTGGCATGGTGACCTCCTTACTGCCCAGACAGACAGACAGACAGACAGACAGACAGACAGACAGACACTCCACCTGCCATTCAAAAGTCTGCAACATACTGCTGAATTACTAAGTATTTAAATGCTAACAACAATTTTAACCACGTGTTGTGAAAATATGAACCGCATGGCTGATAAAATGTTTAATCATGAAACACTATTGGTACGATTGATATGGCTTTTGAATTATTCATATTTGGCAAATACACGACAGCACAGCCATTGTTGTTTTAATTTCATTTCATGTATTATCTCAAAAGTGTATTGTTACACATTTGAAAAAGAATATTCAATATTCAGCAGTGGAATACAAATAGTCAGAGGGACTTTGAATTAAAAACAGGCACAAAAATGATTTTTCATCCGAATGCCATATTTCTATTCCAACATCCAACTGCATCCTTATGAGAAGGAAATATAGTCCTCTTTTAATAAACTTTCATAAGATGTCATTTTGATTATTAGAACTCCACAATGATAAAGTTAACGGGTGCATGCCTGAACTGTAGAATACATGTTAATACTGAAAATGATGGAGAAAGCCAAACGGTCAATGTCCGATAAACTGTCATGTAATTCTCCACTCACCATCTCTCATCCCTGTGTTGTATGTGTAGCACTTGTCTTAAAACATAAACACTTCACTCACAAATCATTTTCCAGTGTTGACGGCCAACAGGAGGTAAAGACTTCACACTTCTGTTGCAAGAAAAAATATGCAACTCCAACGCATCATATGGTGCTGAAATAGTAGGACAGGTATTTGTTTGAGTGATGTACTGCACAGTGCACACTAAACCTAATGTGTATCTATGCTAAAGCCTTTTCTAGCAGGTGTTACAGAAATAATTACTCATCGCTAAACGGTAGATCAACACTGTTGTTGATGAGAAAGCAGTTAAAAAAATTAAAATTAAAAGTTATTAGAGCTTTTAAAAAAAAACACATGATGATAGTGAATGTTCTGATTAAATATAAAAAATACAATTTTGACCAACAACAAAACGTATTTGTGAAATGATCAGCAGTCATTATTAAAAAAGCTTTTTAACCTGAACAAGCTCGGAGCAAGCAGTGCTCATTACTCTGAAATGTCTGAGAAAATGTTAACAAGACGATTTTAATTTCCACCACACCGCAGCCGACCAATGGGGCAGAAAAATATGTCTAGAATTCAAAATGTCACCGCATGGAAGGGTTGCAACATGTTTTTCATTTTCTATATTTACTGCTGCTCTCTCTCAGCTCCACACAACATTACTGTCTCCCCAGGTGTTTCGGTCCGGCCACGAAGATGAATATAATAATGTTCACACACATCTAGAAGTCCTCAGTTTACGTCTGAATCTCATTCAGTTTCGCTTGAATCTGTTTTTTTATTCATTGCTCCGACCGAAATCTCATTTCACAAACAGATGTGGTTCCTGCTCCTCTGTTCTCTGCGCTGAATGAGAGGAATATATACGGCCACATAAAGATGCCAGTGGTAAATAGCAAAACTTTTTGAATAGTCTTGAATATGCTGAAAGTCCAACACTTTAGCTCAAACTGAAAAATCTCCAACAACTGCAGCATGGATGGACATGACATTTAGTCCAGAATAGTGTGATGATCCCCGGGCTGTGAATCCTAATAACGTGGTGATGCCCCTGACTTCACTGAACCTTCCACAAGCTGCTTGACATTTGTGGGTTTGAATTAAAATGTCCGGACAGCCGACGGACATATTGCCATATAATCTGGTTCAGGAATTCATCTTAACCTCGGAGTCATATTGTGATAACTTGACGTTTGTTTGGCACCATCGTTGGGTCAAAACCGACCACCTGCAAAACGAATGGCATTCCCTTTCAGCTCAGCCTCCACTGCAGCAGGATTTGAGTGTTCATTTGCAAATGCCAGCGTGCTAATAGGTTAAAAGAACAGTTGGTGAATGGGTTAAACATTTTACCTGCTAAATATCAACTCGTTAACATTGTCACTGTTAGCATTTAGCTGAAAGCAGTGGAGCTGTACGGCTGGTCATGAGACTGCACCACTTGCTTAATGGTCAGTTCTCACTCCTTTCCTCAGTATTAAAGCTATAGTATGTAGTCCCCATGAGGAATTCTCAGTAATTACAACAACACTGTCGGTGCACCTCCATGAGCTAAGCCTAAGGTGATCGCACATTGGGATTTCTTGGGATTTTTCTGAGCTCCTGCACCAGAGTCCCGTGGCGACACCAGTTTGTTAACGCTGCCATACTGAGAAATACAGAGAATGTTGTCGAGCTGATAGGCTTAATCAACTTTGTATCAAGTCGTTTGTCAATGGCTTGAATGTAAATGAATTTAAATGAAAATATTATGCACTATAGCTTTAAGTTTGTATTTTCTAAAGAAGGTGTACAGCATGACTAAAAGTTAGTTCTCTGAATCCAGGTCTAGGATTAGGACGACTGCTGGTCTCACACCAATTTAACGTTCAATGTGGCGGCAATTCTAAAGATACAATGAGTGGAGTGACACAGTCAAATTATCATTACGTTATAATTATCCAGACCATTGGCAGGAACATTTCCCAAATCGCTCTACGGCAAAGAGATCACAACTTCGTGTTCGACACTTGTCCACATTCAAATCAGCTGTGACGTTTTGCCTCAGTGCCTGACTAACTCTAATTATAGCCACTCTGCATCGGGCTGTGGAGCAGAGTGCCTATTAAACGTCTTACTGCTGCAGACATAATGAAAATATTTTCTGCATTAGCATAAATAGGATTCGGAATGGTAATGGAATGAAGTCCTGTGATTGGGGAAGAAAATGTAGAATTGTGAATAATAATTTCCGGGCTCATTTGAAAAGCCCTGTCCAAGAAATGAGCAGTTTGTGCCTTCACAGCAAATAAGATTTCAAATTGGGGCACACGGAGAAGTGGCTAGAGAGAGGAGAGGGGAGGATTTGGGGAGGCTATTCAGGGGACAGAGAGTATGTGGCAAAAGAAGCAATTTTTTATGGATTTCTTTAAACACAAATGAACTAGTTTCTGTGTTGGTCAAACACATTGGTGACAGGTCGAGAATTAGATGGATAGATAGTTAGGTGGATGGATGGATGGATGGATGGATGGATGGATGGATGGATGGATGGATGGATGGATGGATGGATGGATGGATGGATGGATGGATGGATGGATGGATGGATGGATGGATGGATGGATGGATGGATGGTTTGATCCTGAAGGAAAATCAGACATGAAGTAATAGAGGAGAAGAATGTAGGACATGTAGTGTGTGGTTTACATAATCAGCATAGTAACTAGGCATCCATACACCGGCTCAGCTGAGTGGGCGTGGGTCAAGATTCAAGTAAAGTGCCTGAAAGAAGTGTGTCACTGGTGTACCGTGTAACTCAAGCACTTGTTCCCTGCCTCATAGCTACTACAGAATGCCTGGCTACAGTGCACAGGCTGAATAATGGTCTAATGTGATACGATATTGATTTTTGATGATCACCATGGGATTTGTTAAACGGCCCTTCAATGGGCTAATGATTGCAATTCAATTCAATTAAACCCAAGCTAGAGAATCGATGCTTCTTTCAAAGAAATAAAAAGATAATAATTGTTCCCGCTTAAAGAATTAAACAAGAAGAGTCTAGCGTTCTGAGGCTGCATAGAAGTGCTTTGAGCTAAATGCTAATAGCAGAATACTAATATGCTCACAATGACCATGCTAGAGGCTGATGCTTTAGTCGGTACCATGATTTTTAATTACCTAAGCATGCGAACATCCGCTAAGTAGCACAAAACATGAAATTCAGATCAGACTGTACTGCGCCAATACAGAAAATAACATTAACAAAAATTTTTAAAAGTTATAAATTAAAAGTTAAAGGTGCTACGCGGAAATTTAATATATTTCTGAAACAGTCTAATTTTTCCTCTGATGATCAAAAATGACATGTAACAGCAAATGAGACCATCAGTGCAAAGAATGCTATTTTTTATATGGTTTTTCTTAATGCCTTTGTCATGGGTACGCTCACCCGGGAACAACAGCTGGCGTGGTAAAAACACTACACTACTTTTGTCTAAAGGGGGTTCAAGAACTAACACAAACTGAAAGTTCCTCGGAGCACCTTTAAAGGGTGGACCACATGCATCAATCCTCCCTGACAAGGAGGCAGCAGAGCGACAGGTAGCGTGTATATGTCAGTATCGGCTTCCACCATCTCTCCTCCTGTCTGTCTGACAGAGTGTGGACAACATGAGAGAACTCTCCTGTCCATACAAACACCTCGACTAAGAGTAAACAGACAGAGCAGGGCAGCTGGAGCTGAATGTAAATATGCCGATAACAACAGAAAGCTAAACTGTGTGGGCGCTCCGGTGGTGTAGTGGATAGAGCGTGTACTATATTGGCTCCGGTGTTCGTTGCGGTGGTCGCGGGTTCAAATCCGACCTGTGGACCTTTACTGCAGGTCATCCCCCCTCTCTCTCTGTCTCCCCATTTCAACTCTGTACTGTCTAATAAAGCTTGAAAATGCCCAAAAATATTTAAATTATAAATTAAAAAAAGCTAAACTGCAGATAATATAACTGAAGCTATACAGTAGAGACGACGGCCTATTTGTGGTTAACTGCATCACAACCCACCAATGATCCTCCCATAGAGACACATGGAGAAGAGCCAGTGCCTTCAACTTTGACGAGCTACGATTAATAGTAAATATACTGCAAGTGAATAATTGAATATTGAGCATAAAATATTTAAAATGGGATAAACAAAAACATATTCAGTGTGTTGTAAATATTCCAAAAAATACTCTTACTGTGTGAGTTTATATAGTACAGTTCAAACAGATGAGAGCATCTCAAAGTGAAGGGTGTTACTTATGAGTAATGTGGAAAATGTAGGGGTGTTTTGACTTCCACATGATGTGAATACAAAGACAGTATATTTTGATATCAGAATCACGACAGCAAGCGCACTGTTTCAGTCCAATGTGGATGATAGTGAGGCGAAGGATCTTGGAGAGATTTCACCATCTGTTAACATGGCAACTGAGCCAATTTAGAGTAATCTGCTGATGATGACTATAGTGAAGAAGAGGGAAGCTCCACAGCAAATAACTGAGTGGACTACGTTGGTTACAGAAGATTGCTGTCTTTATTAGACAAGACATTTTTTTAGTTTCTCATTTTCTTTTCTTGTTTGTGCTTGAAGCTGGAAACATATTGTGGTGAAAGACTTGACCCAACTCAACAGATGGCCTACTTGACCACATACCCAAACAACTGAGAACATGACATCATCTAACTAAGATTTAATAACAAAAACATTTTTGTCAAGACGGTAGAAAAACCTTGAACATTGTTTTTCCTGCTCTACATTTCTGCATTAAAAGCTTTTTTCAGCAATTGTCACAAACTCTTTCTATTGCCGTCTTCACATTTTCTTTTGTCCCTCAAAATGCCACAAAATGTTATGTAAATATAAACATAAATAGATGAGAAAAATGGTGGAAAAAAGTGGTTCTATAAATAACAACTTGCATTCACCCCCCCAGTTTGGACCCAGAGCAGGACAGGACAGCAAAGTATCGTCTAAAAAAAAAACACTAATTAAATATATTGTGCTTAAATGAGTCGCTGCTATTGCCCTATTCTTAGAGATGATCATATTGCAATTGATTCCAGAGAAAATCAACCTTACTGCCCCTCAAAAGTACATGTATAGCACTATTTATAGCCCGTCCGGCTTTTTTGCTTGGCGGGCAAATATACACACAACCTCACAACATGACCTTTCATGTTCTATCATGCCTCCTGTTTCCTCTCTATATGAAACAGTTTTAACACTTATTCCCCCTCCCAATGCTATTTCTGTCTTGTTGTGTCTCTATATGTCCTCCAAATCTCTATTTTTAGTCTGTTTTGGTCTATTTCATTGCACTGGACTGAGCTCAATACTTTTACTGCTACTTTAACTGATGTTTACTAGATCTGCCCCACAATATCCTGCTTTTACAATGTGTTTGCAATTAAGAATGCCTTTCTATTGCCCTTCACAAGCAAACCACATCATAGCTAAATCCTGGAAAGATGTTACCAAACAAAATTTTACAAGTCTGGCTAGTGGCCGGACTATGAAATTCTCTTACCCTTGAAAACCTTACTTTTCTGATTAAGGGCAAACATTCTATATATTATTTATCTTTGCTAGAAGGAGCGGGAAAGACATAGAAACCTTTATAATTTATTTTTCTTAAAATTGATTTTTATTTTGGAAATGGAGATTCCGAAAGTCAAGTGTCTTGTCATAAAACTTTATAGGAAAATGATGCCTTGCTATGAATCCACTAGCTTGCACCTTAACTTGTTTTTAGTTTTCTGTTGTTGTTGCAATCCATGTTATAAGTGGAAAATACAATAAAAACATTTGTTTAAAAAAAAAAATCTCAAACTCCCTTGTGCCATTTATTACATCTTGATAATGGTCATCTACTCTATATGTCTTTGCACGCTCTCAGCTCCTGTGTCCAGACAGACAGACACTCAGGGTATAAAGCAGCCCTGACAGTTAATTGCGGCTGCATCAAGTAGCGGGATTGGGGATTCTTCAGCCCTGATGAGCCGTTCTGTCTTGATTGTGGCTGTATTATGTGTTTAGGGGTCTGCGCGGTCGAGGGGCAGCTGCTCTAATAGACATGTCCATCTCATCCAATCAGAGACAGACAGACAGACGGGGTGGTGCGTCCCACCTCTGTTGCTAGCGGCGATGCCATAAGGCTGAGGCATAGATATCCCCCACCTCAAGAGACCACTACGGGACATTTTGTTGCCATGGTAGCGTCGAGATGAGAACCATTTTTGGCTTTAAATAAGCTCCGGCACTCCTGTCCGTTGCAATAAATATTTCTGAATAGCTGTGGGACTGTATGGCAGGCTTTTGCCTTGAAAAACAAGGAGATTAGACTGTTTACTGCAAGCAACACCTCTTTTGAAAGAGTGTGAGCGTGTGTGTGAGCGTGTGTGTGTGTGTGTGTGTGTGTGTGTGTTGTGTGTGTGTGTGTGTGTGTGTGTGTGTGTGTGTGTGTGTGTGTGTGTGTGTGTGTTGTGTGTGTGTGTGTGTGTGTGTGTGAGACAGGAGAGCAGCTTTTAGGTGGACAGCGAGGGACTGACAGCCTGGCGTGCTAATGGTAGACAAGTCCACACACTGCATCCACATTCACAACACTTCAATGTGTCCTGACGGGCCCCGTCTCAGAGAGAGGAAGGGATTTTGTATTTAAGTGCATGTGGGTGTGTTTCTGTGTGTGTGTGTGTGCTTAGATGTTTGTATGAATGTGTGTGAGTGTGAATGTGAATGAGTGTGTGCAAGAATCAATGGGAGTCAAATCAAAGCTGGCAAGACAGAGAAAAAAGAACTAAGAAGATAGCGGCAAATAGATTTGAATAATTAACTAAACAAAAGATGAAACAGAGTACTTGATGTGATCTCATAACGTTTGACATATCTGTACATACTGTAAGAGAGGGGGTAAGAGGGTGAAGGGTTAATACAGATATGAAACACACAGTTTAAAGTGATGCCTGTTGCATTTTTCGGCCCAATGACAGAAATAGACCATAGTGTGTGAGACCAGCCATACTCTGCCAAGATCTCCTTTATCCTCAGATATCTCCAGGGGCCATGTTTGATTCATGTGTTGCACCAGATTCTCTTTAAACCATTACACAAATAACTGTGAAAGAGAAATGCGTGGATTATAGGCTATAGGAGATGCAATGACAGACAGACAATAAGTGAGACAGTGATAAAAACAGCGCAGTCACATACAGTACAGAAAGAGACAAAGCCCACACACACACACACACACACACACACACACACACACACTCTCTCTCTCATCGATTCAGCTGAGAAAAATGTTTCTAATTGCCAGGCAGCGATACCAAATTCCACCCTCATCTCACGCCGCAAGACCCTATGACATTTAATATGACTGCATAATACCACCACTGGCTCCCACCATTCATTTAGTTAACATATACTGCACCCAATCCATGTGATTAAAAGAGGTGACAACACTTCCTCGAGCAAGAAGAAATCAAATATGCCCCTCGGCCCTTCAACATAATGAGATATTTTTTGCTCCAGGTAGCTGGGAACATTTATACCGTTATGTGAACACAGAGCCGAGAGTTAATGTTCGGTGTCTAGGCAAGGCACGTTTATGAGTATAGCACAGTTCAGACAGAAGGCAGTTCAAAGTGCTTTACAGGGGGCATAAAAATACATAAAGATCAGACATGAGAAAATATGGAAATTGCATTTAAGAGATAAAAACAAAGGGTGAAAGCTGGCATAGTGTCAGAGCCTAGATAGTAACTGACATCAGCATGAAGTCAACACCAGGAATATAAGGAAAATCCAACCGATACGGGGGGGTTGAGAGTGTAAAATATATGTGGGACATACTAACTGTGACTGAGCCCACCATACTTTTAAAGTGATGATAAAAAAAGTCCAGGTTTGCTCACATAAACCATGATAATAGTAATATTGCGATTTATATTGTCTGGTGGAGCCATGCTAAAAGTGTTATACTGCAGAAGATTTTCCATCATAACTCTAGGATGGCCCAATCTGACACGATGACTATCTTAAAAGACAAAATTTGCTTAATGGAACCCAGGCACGCTCCAGGCACAACATGAAGCTGTCTACCTTTAAAGTTAGTTTAGCAGCATCAACCCCAGCTCTCTCTCTGCCTGCTCTGGCTCACATGCTTCACTCCACTAAACACAAATGTACTGTGACAAACAGGGAGAGTGTTTCGGTCCATTTGATGTCTGTCTGATGGGTAAACAAGCTCACATGTCTAACACCTGCCACTTCTATTGCTTCAACTCTGTTTTCCCAAAACAACTGCAAACCAAAGCATCATTTATATTGCATTAATGAAGAGAGCCTGAAATATAAAACATTTTTTTTTTTTAAAAACGTTTCCATATAAAGAGCAGTACTTGGGCGTTCCGGTGGCGTAGTGGATAGAGTGCATATACCATATTTACTCCCGCCTTCTTTTCAGTGGTCGCGGGTTCAAATCCGACCCGTGGACCTTTACTGCAGCTCATCCCCCCTCTCTCTCTCTGTCTCCCCATTTCAACTCTGTACTATCTAATCAAGCTTGAAAATGCCAAAAAATTGACTTCCGGTCTGGCGTGTTACGTGATGGCAGCATAGAGCAGCAGGCTCCCGACCAATTTAACAAAAAGTGTCCGACAAACTCGAATTTATTTATTTTGCAAAGCGTTAAAGCTGTAGAAGAATTAACGGACGGACGACGAAAATGCCCAGAGGAAAAAAAAGTCACAAAGGTAGTGCAAAAATCGACGAAGAGGTTGACCAACTGTCGCTAGCTAGCAGCAACATGGAGGACGATATGACGCAGGAAGAATTAGCACCGAGCGGCGACGCTAACTTGGGCTTAATTCTGAAAGAACTACGAGACTTCAGGAAAGACTCCAACCAGCAACTCATCGGTATAAAGGAGGACATAAGTAAAATACACCAAAGAATGGAAGAAGCAGAAGAGCGGATCAATGTGGCAGAGACTCGGATTCAGTCTTGGGAAGAGGTGGTATCTGGGTTGGTGAAACTACAGGAGCAAACGGAGGCTAAACTGACTGATTTGGAGGGGCGTTCGCGTCGGGATAATGTCAGAATATACGGAGTAAAAGAGGGAGCTGAAGACGGAACTACATCGGTGATCGCTTTTGTGGAAGAGATGCTGATGAGAGGTCTGGAGCTCCCCCCCTCCACAGCTTTAAACATCGAAAGAGCGCACCGGGCGCTCGGTCCCAAACCCCCACCGGAGGCTCCGCCAAGGTCGCTAGTGGTGAAGTTCTCCAGCTACAGAGTGAAAGAAGACGTACTCAAAAAAGCCTGGCAGAAAAGAGGTTTTGATTTCAAAGAAAAGAAGATACACTTGGACAACGACTACGCGCCGGAGCTGCAGCGGAGACGGCGGCAATATGCGGAAACGAAAGTGGCACTTAAGGAAAGACACATAAGATTTCAGAGTCCTTTCCCGGCCCGATTGAGAGTTTTTTTCGAAGACGGCACAGTGATCTACAACTCAGCTGAGGAGGCAACCGCGGACATGGTGGAGAGAGGGATACCAGTGACAGTTCTGAAAAACCCAACCTCCCTTCTGGACCAGATTAACCGTCTGACTTGGAGACCCAGCAGAAAGCAAGACAACAGAGAGTCTTCACGTCTCAAGCCAAACTTCAAGGAGCGGCTCCATGCTTTCCGACACCGGGACACTTGATAAGTACTAGCCTGAATTATGTCTGGCCATGCTAAAAGAACTTGGTAATTTAACCGGTAAAATACAGTGTATTGCTAACTGCTTTTCAATTTTTTTTCTCCCTCTCCTTCATTACCGTGACTTCCACGTTAACATTTGATTAATGCATAGGGCATATGGGTGATATATGAGGTCGGGGCGCTACATTGTGTTCGACATGGACCTAAGCACCAGCTTTAGAGCTGAAGAGGGCCCTCTTTCGTCAGGAGGAAGAGACTTTCCCTCTATATTCTCACTCCAACAGACACAGGCCAAAAATGTAGCCTCAAAATTGGAAGTCAACTTTATTATTTTATGTCTTTTTTATTTTCCTGTTACCATGTTACTGGTTAATGTTATAGTTTGTGCTACTGTTTGGTATAGCACCAGGGGTGTAAGTTTTCTTTTAAAGATAGGACTGCAGGGACCTAAAATATTTGAAAAAACGTTTAATGACAAGGTCAATTAAAGTACTTACATACAATGTAAATGGTCTGGGAAACCCAATCAAGAGAAGTAAGGTCATGGCAAAACTAAAAAGAGAGCGAGTAGAAGTAGCTCTCCTGCAGGAGACCCATTTAACTGAACAGGAGCACCAAAAACTCCAGAGGTGGAAGTTCAATCAGTACTCATCCTCGTATAGCAAGGGTTCAAGGAGAGGAGTATCAATACTAATCTCAAATAATTTAGATTTCGAATGCACTTATGAAAAAAAAGACAGAGAAGGGAGATTTGTATTTATTCGAGGTAACTTGCAGGGTGTTTTGGTCACTATTCTGAATGTATATGCTCCTCCGGGATCTGAATGGACATTTTATAAACAAATCTTTGAATTGATTACTTTGGAGGCTCAGGGAACCCTAATTTGTGGGGGAGATTTTAATATCAGACTAAACTCAACAATGGATACATCAAAACCTCTTCACCAAGGTGGGGGGAAAATACCCAAAAATATTAGAGTAATGATGGGGGAACTGGGACTTTCAGATGTATGGAGAGACTTAAACCCAACTAAAAGGGACTACACCTTTTTCTCACATCCACATTCAGTTTACTCAAGGCTAGATTACTTTTTCATGTTTCAAAGAGATTTTTGTAGGGTTCAAAATTGTAACATTGAGACTATGGATTTATCAGATCACGCTCCGGTCTCCATGGACTTAATATTAGATCTTGAGAAGAAAAACACAATCTGGAGACTAAACACAGGAGTGTTGAACCAAATGAGGCCACAAATTAGGAAAGATATAAAAGATTATCTTAATGATAATGACAACGGAGAAGTGTCTCCCTTGATCCTTTGGGATGCTTGTAAGGCTGTCCTCAGAGGGAAGATAATTGGCTACAGCTCAAATCTAAAAAAGAAAAGAAAAGAAAATTTGGAGAAATTAGAAATGGAACTTAAAAAGTTAGAAGATACGCATAAGAAAACACTTAATCAAAGAATAAAAATGGAAATAAACAAGAAAAAGAACGAATTGAATGAAATCCTCTCAAATGACATTAAGAAAAACTTGATCTTTTTAAGACAAAGATACTACGAAGCAGGAGGAAAGTCTGCTAGACTACTGGCCTACAAACTAAAAAAACAACAGGCAGGGAACACAATCCATAAAATTAGGGACCCTACAACAAATTCCATACATCACAAACTAAAAGATATGCAACAATCATTTGAAGCTTTTTACAAGAACCTATATGCACAGCCTTTAGTAGAAGAATTAGAGATTGAGAAATTTTTTGATTTGATAAAACTACCTAAAGTAAGAGATGAACAAAATGACCAATTAATAAGCTTAATCACAGATAAGGAAATAGAAAAGGCAATTTCACATTTAAAACCTAATAAGGCGGCAGGCCCAGACGGCTTCCCCTCTGAGTGGTATAAGGAAATGAGGGACTTGATGACTCCAATTTTGAAAAATACGTTCAATTGTGTTCTCCAGACAGGTGCGACCCCCCCATCATGGAGTGAAGCAGTGATCTCCTTGATACCAAAGGAGGGGAAAGATAAACTTGATTGTGGAAGCTATAGGCCAATAAGTGTACTTAACCAAGATTACAAGATTTTTACCCACATCTTGGCAAAAAGACTTGAACAAATTCTCCCCCAAATTATAAGTCTAGACCAGACAGGTTTCATTCAACAAAGACAGACACAAGATAATATACGTAGAACGCTACATGTAGTCGATTATATATCAGAAAATAAAATCCCTGCAGTATTAATGAGCCTTGATGCGGAAAAAGCTTTCGATAGAGTCAATTGGAATTTTTTATATAAAACACTAGAGAAATTTGGTTTTCATCAGACATTTATTAAAACTATACAAGCCTTATATAACAGCCCAATAGCAAAAATTAAAATAAATGGAGCCTTATCAAATTTTTTCAACCTTAAGAGAGGGACTAGACAGGGTTGTCCGATTAGCCCATCACTATTTGCTATTTACATTGAAGCTTTGAGTTTGGGGGTCATCCAAGATGAAAATATTACCGGCATCAATATGCTAGGACTGGAACATAAACTCTCGCTTTTCGCGGATGATATTTTAATATACTTGTCCCACCCAGAGAAATCATTTTTGAAACTCCTATCATTCCTAGATATTTTCAGTGCTGTGTCAGGTTACAAATTGAATATTGCCAAAACCCAGATACTGAGTTTTAATTACAAGCCTAGCCAAATTGTAAACTCTAATATCCAACTCAAATGGGATCTAAATCACATCAAATATTTAGGAGTAGTCATTCCAAAAGAACTAACAAAATTGTATAATTTGAATTTCAACCCCTTGAATCAGAAAATAAAAGAGGATATAAAAAGATGGAATTTATTACCTATATTGAGCTTTGAATCACGAATTGAATCAGTAAAAATGAATGTATTACCTAGGATGTTGTATTTATTCCAGACTCTCCCAATTGAAATAACAGACAAACAATTTAATGAATGGGATAAATTAATTTCACGGTATATTTGGCATGGGAGAAAACCAAGAATAAAATTTCGTACTATCCAACTAGCCAAAAATAAGGGAGGACTTGCACTCCCTTGTCTGAAGGACTATTACACATCGGCCCAGCTGAGAAGCGTGTATTGTTGGTGCAACTCAGATTACCGGGCAAAATGGAAAGAAATTGAGGAGAAAATATCCGGAGAGGTTCCAATTCAAGCAAGGCTAGGGGATAAAAGATTAATTAGAAACTTAATGGAAACGGATAATAAGTGCATCAATCTCTCATTGAAAACATGGTTAAACACTATCACTAGGTGTGACCTGCAAGAAGAAATGAAAATCCTGAAATGGTGCGCTCATGACCTCGACTTTTTACCAAGCAAATTGGATGCAAATTATAAGGGCTGGGCTAAACAGGGTCTATCCTCATACTGCATCTTCTTTAATAAGGGAACACTGAGCGACTTTCAAACGTTAAAAAGACTACACGGGTTGAACAATTGTGATTTTTTTAGATTTCTACAGGTACGTCATCACATAAATAGTTCCCTATTAGTTAGTCAAAATGCCTTTGAAAACTCTTTAATGAACGTTTTTATCAGTGCGTACAGGTCAGACTCTGGGTTTAAAGTAATCTCAAGATTATATAAGGGCCTTCAGGATATCAAACAGACAAGTACCACCTATATAAAACAGAAATGGGAAAGGGAAACTAAGAGAGGTATCCCAGAGGAAGTTTGGCTACAATATTGTGAATTTCAATGGAAAATATCAGGCTCAGTCTCATGGAGAATGTTTGGCTGGAAGAGTCTAAGTAGATTCTTCATTACTCCTGTCCAGTCATCTCATCACTCGGGCTCTTCCAGCTGCTGGAGGCAATGTGGCTCTGTGGAAGGCAATCACTACCACTTGTTTTGGGAATGTCCTAAAATCTTCACTTTCTGGCAGAAGATCCATACAGAGTTAGAATCTGTATTTGAGACTAAAATTAATTTTAATTGGGACGAACTACTTTTTGGTTTACTTCACTCAATCTCTACAAATTATCAAACAAAATACCTCTTTGGAATTCTTAGTATAGCTGCCAGGAAAGCAATCACAAGGAAATGGCTAAAACCAGACATCCCATCTTTAGAAGACTGGTATGATATAATCCACAATATATTTGTAATGGAAAGAATAACATTCTCCGTGAGGCTCCAGCAGAGCAAATTCGAAAAAATATGGGAAAAGTGGAAGAGATATATCTCCCAGAAACGACCTTCTTTTGTCTGATTGATCTGATGGTTTTTTATTTATTTTTTCTCTTATGTGTCTTGTTTTAATTACAACCCCTGCTGAACTTCTTATTTTATTCCACATTTTTTAAACTGAAACCACCCCCTGTTCTTTTTGTTCTTTTTATTGTCTCTGTATAAAAAAAAAAAGGATGGAGCAGCGTATATTTTGCATCAAGATGATTGTAAACTGCATATACAAATGTGTCTCCAAATAAAGAGAATTAAAAAAAAAAAAAAGAAAATGCCAAAAAATTATCTTAAAAATAAAAAAAGAGCAGTACTGTGTGTGTGGCTAAACTAATGTATGTTGACGCTGATGAATGAAGGCCAGCCAGTAGTGCTATTATGTTGACATACTTGAGCTGTGTGTAGACAAGGAGTCAGGCCAACATTACCCTTCAAATAATATTTTTCAACCATAGTGGGAGGAGAGAAAAAAAAGGGTTAAGCAACAGAAATCTTGCAAAAAAAATTCTGCAACTGATTTTAAACGTTGTATTATTCATGGAGGTACAGGCTTCATCCATCAACAGCACATTTGCAGTCACTTTGGCAACATTTTAGAGTATTCAAGTCAATGAAAAAGTAAAAACTAGCCTCGAGCTTGAAGTCAGTTCTACAAACAATATGCTATTAAAACACAGAAGAGTCAGGCCTCAAGTATAAAAAAACGCTAATTAATTTAGGCCAGAACTAAAAAATCTGCCATAGCAAAAATAACTCAGGAGATTCATACATTTATCAGTGTTAGATTTGCATTGCTGGGGCTTGGTCACCACCGCAAAACATTTATCACTCCACTGAAACTTGGCTTCAAAGACTTGAACACTACTTCCTCCCCGTCAAGGGACACACACATATTCAGCAGCAGAAGAGGAAGAAGAAGAAGAAGAAGAAGAAGAAGAAGAAGAAGAAGAAGAAGAAGAAGAAGAAGAAGAAGAAGAAGAAGAAGAAGAAGAAGAAGAAGAAGAAGAAGAAGAAGAAGAAGAAGAAGAAGAAGAAGAAGAAGAAGAAGAAGAAGAAGAAGAAGAAGAAGAAGAAGAAGAAGAAGAAGAAGAAGAAGAAGAAGAAGAAGAAGAAGAAGAAGAAGAAGAAGAAGAAGAAGAAGAAGAAGAAGAAGAAGAAGAAGCATCAAATGTGCCAATGAACTTAAAAGTTCCAGAACACCACAGAGAAAAAAAAATGCATGAACCAAATCTCTAGTTGCACATATGAGCCCCGTTTATTGCACTTCCAAGATATAATAGCCTCAATGTATTTTTAGGGAGCAACTGCTGAAATATTCAAAGTGTGGACCCTATGTTGCAGTTATACAATGGCACGTTATGCCTCATTAGGAGGTGGGGGGAAAGGAATCTGGTCTACCCACTGACAGTAAAGGAGAGTAACTGTACTCTACTAGTTCTGCCCACGCGTCCCCTAGCAGAGTCCGCTGAGACAGACACCAGACAGGGTTTCTTCTTGTTTGGAGTTTGCCAACGTGGGGAGAGTGAGATACATGCAGTATACTGGAAATGTGTTTGGGTTGTCCCATTACTTCTACCCAACTGTCTTCCTCCACAGAAGATAGCTTGGGCACTTTAATAATCGGTGGGAAATTTACTGCAGTGAGTTTCACAAATACACTGAATTGTTAACATGCATTCAATTATTCATTAAACCTGCAAACTGTTTGATTAACATTGTATTAAACAGCTCTGTAAATGTGAAGGATTTATCCGAGGGGCCAAAAATCCCAGATATGGAACCATTTTACACACTAGGGTATTGTATTATAGTTTTCCATCTTGCACATTTCTTGTATCTAGGGTTTAAATGAGGTAAGATTACATTTTGACTGGCACATTTTACCCCTTTTAAGACTGGCTAGCTGTTTCTCTTTGCTTAATAGGCTAAACACATCCTACCTCCAGCTCTGTATTTAACACACAGACATGAGATTGATGTCAGTCTATTCATCTCGCTCTCAAATAAGCGCATTCCTCAAAAAAACATACACCATTCATTCCCTTGAAAGCAGGTGTGATGATGGCGCTGTGTTAAAACTGCAGTGAACAGTCTTGGTAAGCACTTAGTTTCAAACTATCTTTAAAACTAAAAAAACATTAGAAAGTCAGTCAGTGTGTGTGTGTGTGAGTTCATCCCAGTAAAATTAATGAATTTGCATTAAACAAAAGGTTGCATATGTCTATATGCATTTACTCCAATTAAACAAACAAGCTAGGAAATTGATAGGGCAGTTGCATGTTGTAATGTTAATAGTTGTTTCTTTTTACTTATTACTTAAAGGCTACATGCCACTGTTGTTGTTTTTTTGTAATGTTCAATAGTATTTAACAAAGGAGTGTACATAATGTTGAAGTAAATCATGTTTTTTGTTTGTTTTTTAACCATGGTATCGAATTGGGTAATGGAGAATCCTTTAATTTCACTGGTATTGGTATCTGGATTATTATATTCATGGTATCTGGACATCCCTAACTACATGTTGACTTATTGGATAGAAGACAAAAATGTTTGGTAAGGCAACTGGCAACCCATCTCGTCTAAAGCTATTGCAAAGTAATAACCAAGTCTGCTGAAAGGATAAAAAACATCTAATAAAAGCCCAAAAAAGATTTAAAATATTTCAAAGCAAAAAATATAAAAAATACAATCTGTGTTTGGGTTTTTGATTGGAATCATAGTATGTGTGTATTTTTTTTCCCAATGCACAGCCAGTAGTCTCCTCTTCTTGCCTGTACAGTACAGTACACAGTGGGTTCTTTGATTACAGACACAAAGCTGTCTCAGATTAGACAGAGATTAGAGCCGTGCTGTAGTCCACACGGACCGGGCCAGCTGGGGCGTAATGTGAGACCCCAGAGAGAGAGAGAGAGAGAGAGAGAGAGAGAGAGAGAGAGAGAAGAGAGAGAGAGAGAGAGAGAGAGAGAGAGAGAAGAGAGAGAGAGAGAGAGAGAGAGAGAGAGAGAGAGAGAGAGAGAGAGAGAGAGAGAGAGAGAGAGAGAGAGAGAGAGAGAGAGAGAGAGAGAGAGAGAGAGAGAGAGAGAGAGAGAGAGAGACAGGCAGGATCAGAGGGTTTCAGTGACTAGCAGATGGAGAACGTGGAGCAGGAACATATCAAAATTCACATATACGGGGGCGCTTGTGTTGTAGTGGTTAGAGCGCCCGCCCATAGAGGCTCAGTCCACAGAAGCAGCAGACCACAGGTTCAAATGGTGGTCATTCTCTGCATGTCATTCCCCTGTCTGCCCCATTTCAGTTTGGTCTCTCCAAACAATCTTGTAAAAAAAAAAATCGTTAAAAAAAATATATAATAGTAATTCACATGCTCTGATAAAACCGCTAGCTAGAGACTCTAGCCTAATGTACAGTTTGTGGTCCGGTCATCACTGTTCAACTCCTTAATAAGATAATTACGGAATAAAAACAATACAATTTAGTCTAATTTCCCCAGAGTGCTTCAACACATTACCATCCTAATATTAAGAATTAGTGTTTGATTTCATAATGAAGCATCTGAATAGAGATCAAGCTCCCGTGCTGAAACCTAAATAGCCTTTGCACTTGAGATTAAAAATAAAAAATATGCAAATAATGCACATCAAAGCCATTAATGAGCCTATTAAAAGTTTAATGTTTTGCCCTCAGAAACCTTCTTGAGACCAGATTTGATAATATCCTGATAGCGTTGGTTCTTCTTTGTGGATATTTTGACTTTTCTTTTTCAACGTAAACACATCACATTGATTTCCTAGCAGATTTTGTAGAAAGTAATTATAATATCCATAAGTACATTTAATTTAGTGCATAATAGCTGAAAAAATAGTTTTTAATTTTTTTTTTTTCACTTAGAAAGGGTCTCATATATGTCCATATTTCTGCATATTTTGGACCAAGGCCTAGTGCCGCCATCTTGAAAGTGTCATAGTTGGAATGTCATCAGGTGCATTGTTTAAAATTTAGAATTGTTCTTGTCCTTGAAGGCCACTGTAGCTTCTGTTATTATTACCCAGGGAGTGTTGCATTCTAGAACTTTGTAGAATTTTCTTGATGATGTCATATTACACACTGCACCTTTAAGTATAATTCAGTGTTAAAACAAACGTTTACAGAGCCTCGGGTGTGTATTATCCCTGTTTTTTTTTCATGCGGATCTTTAGGAGATATTCACTGATTTTGACAAAAAAAAATGATGTTGACAACAAGCATTCTCCAGAATCACTGACTCCACCTTTAAAAGGACCTCCTAAAATAGATGTATTCTAAATTGCAATAAATCCTTATCACCACATCTTCTCTCTCATTTGTCATTTTACGGCTGGAGAAAGAGGATATTGTTAAGAAATATATCTCAATGATTAAATCAAACTGAAAAAAAAGTACAAAAATAGAAAAAGGGAAAAATCCACAGTTATAGTTGAGTGGATAAACCGATTTCAAATGTTATCTCTGTATCCGTCTTTTGAAGCGAAAATGTATCAAGTCTTTCCACAATATGCGACCCCACTTCACCTCATACCAGGCTTAGGGCTTTTTCCATTTAGAAAACCTTTGTGCCATGAAGGAGGCAGAAAGCCAGCCGAGGTTCACCCATTTCTGATAGTGGATGTTGTGAATGTCTCTTCAGTACTGCAACAATGAAAACACACACAAAGACACACACACAGACACAATCACACACAAATACACACACAGACACAATCACACACACACACACACACACACAGGTTATTTCCTGATGTACTGATATTGCTCTTGACAATACAATACTCTCCTACCTCCCGAGGCTGAGGCCCAAACAGAAAGCCATACTTCCACAACAAGTGTGCAGCATCGTGGCTGCTCTTCCAATCCAGCCAAAATACACAGACTTCAAGCCTTTAAAATCAGCGGCCGTCAGAGATAGTCTAAGCCACGGCCCATCCATCGAATAAACCCATATCCAGGGAGATTTTAGGACATTTTTATGGGTTGGTACTAGTAGACTAGAGATGTCTTGTCATCTTGTGTTAATTCAAACTGCATATGCTCACAGCTGTTTTCCATCCTCTCTCTCAGCCCTGATCCTCACACACACACACACACACACACAGTCAGACACACACACCACACACACACACACACACACACACACACACACACACACACACGCACTACATCTGATGAAAACATTGTCAAAAAAAGAACACAGATTAAACCCGCCACAGCAATAGCTTTCTGGCCCCGGATTTAGTCACAAAACCTTCGGTGAACTCTCCATGTCCCGGCTACACTGATAAAACAATTCAGCCTGTTTGTATTCTGAGCCATCTCTCATGAATTAAACAGGTTGGGACAGGGTCTAGAATTACAATAAGGGTGACATTTGGACAGGGTCCCATCGAAGAATGTGAAATCAGATTGTGAACTTGGATATCATACTAATTCTCCATCCCTTTTCCAACAGAACAAACTGTTCAACATTGTTGACAGTAGAAAAATGTCAGAGAAAAAGTATTTTATTTTTCAATTTCGAATCCCGAGTTTGCTTTGTTCCCCTGGAGGCTGAGACAGGTCTATGGATCTTTGACTGATGTGTTGACAATATGCAGGAGAATATGCAGCAAGCCATTCATCTGACAACAATGTGATGCAACCAAAACATAACGCCTTTCTCAGTAAGAGAAAATAAAATTAGAATTTTTTTAGACCGTTCCCAGAACTCCGAACAGCCTTGGTTTTTTTCTTCAAACAGCTAAACAATTTAAAATTGTTAATTTAATGTCAATCTTAAGCTTTTCATTTCACAATGATGATATACGCGCTAATCAAAATGATCTGATTCTTTTCATTATATTCATATAAACATATCACTTCTATGATTACACCCTAATATCGAATACAACTCTTCAAATGTGTAAAACTAAAAACCCATTTTGAAAGACTCTTTTAATATTTGCTTGGAATTATTACTCTGGACAATATCATATTTTTTTTAAACAGGATTGGAGCAGCGACTAAGATTACTAGATGACTCGATCACTAATTAACAATATGATCATATCTTCTGTGACCAATCCAATGAAAGAAAATCAGTAGATCATAACAGACCACTCTTACATTCCTGTTCAGATGAGAAACCAAGATCTCTGTGTATATATTACATTACAACAAAAATAACAAAACAATTTAGTCTAATATCCTCCGAGTGCTTCAACACATTACCATCCTAATATTAAGAATGTGTTTGATTTCATAATGAAGCATCTGAACAGAGATTAAGCTCCCGTGCTAAAACTTAATAGCCTTTGCACTTGAGATTAAAAAACAACGATAAATCATAATGCACATCAAAGCCATTAATGAGCCTATTAAAACTTGCATGTGTTGCAACCCAATAGCCGCTGCGCTTGATATTATAAAACACAACTCTTGACATTTCCTGTTAACATAAGAAACTAAGATTGCTGTGTTTTTCTGACTTCTAAACGAAAAGCGGCTGACAACAACATTTAAATCACAATTCTTTTTTACCACATCAACGCTGCCGTAGATAAACCACAATGAAACAAATGCCACAACCATGACAGCTCTCTCTCTCCTTCTCTTTATCTCTCTCTATCTATCTCTCCCTCTCTCTATCTATCTCTACCTCTTTCTCTATTTCTCTTTCTCTCTCCCCCCTCCTCTCTCTATTCTATCTCTCTCCTCCTCCCAAACTGCTGCTGTGACAGCCCCACGCTTTGTGACATGCCTCCCTGAGAGCGACTAGTAGGGAATTCATTTTGTCAAAGTGTCATCTTCATCAAACATCCATCCACAGCAGTGTGTCAACACTCAGGAGAAGGAGACGACAGACACAGACACTGACTGACACATTCTCCAACAGACTCCCAGGATATGATGCTGCTGCCTGGTCAAAATGCTTGTGCTTTTGCCTTTCTGCCAGTTTGCACATTTCTCCTGTGAAATTTCTCAGTTTCAATGTTGTGAAAAATACAAAAAGGCATTGTGTGTGTGAGTGGGTGATACATTTGTTTTTGGTGGATTTTTTTTGTTAATTTTTGCATCTAAGATGTATTAATGTATTCCCAGAGTACAGAAAGCTGGAGGCAAGGCCATTTTTTACTCTTTAATTTGTCCCAAATTGTCCATTGCACACACTCTTAATTGTGTTATATTCTAGTATATGCTGCTTGGTAATGTGAAGTTGGCACAGTCCCTAATGCTGGCTGCTGCAGTGCCAGACAATTATAGCGCTCCAGGCTATGTATTCAGTTGTTTTCCAATTAAATACTTTGCCATTTTTGTGGCCAGCAGTATTTCCGTCAAATGCACAACTACCGCGCAGCACAATGGCCAGTAATAAACAGTAGCAGCGGCATTTATATGTTAATATCTGGTAGTTAGAAATATGAAGTGCCAACTGAAGAGTTCTCCTTAACTACTGTATTAGGAAAATCTATATTAATTCCACAAGATATTCTATGAACTGTCTGGGGAACTTTCTAAGTGTCCATTTAGGTTTCTACCACTGGATATTCACAGATAGTCCCTTTGCAACTTACAACCTTGTGCTATATACAGCGTCCCTCCCTATACAGTTATTACCACTAACAGTCTCCTCAAAGTTATTTATTCTCTGCCTTAAAATGCAGTTTAACACTAAAAGCTCATACTGGTCCCTTCATCAGCATGGAATCCTTTTATGCAAATGCCTTGAATGACCTAAAAGACAGGAGACAGTGGGTAGCGCCACTTTAATAGATTTTCTTCTTGCCGAGTTTAATTTGTCTCTCCCATTATTCAGTCCACGTCTGGAGATTAGCGGACAATCGCACACACACACCACACACACACACACACACACACACACACACACACACACTTTGCCATTAGAACATTTAAGAGAGGTCAAGGGTTCTCTTAAGTTCAACCAGAGTCAATTATAAGTCCGCATTATGTAATGATTGTGCCTTTGTATGTATAGGTGCAGGAAAAAGTGAAATAGAGTGCTCTGTGTGTGTGTGCGTGCGTGTGTGTGTGTGTGTGTGTGTGCGTGTGTGTGTGCGTGTGTGTGTGTGTGTGTGTGTGTGGATGAGGCAAAGGCTTTCAGACAATCTGCTCCATTCACCTCCTGCTGAGCCACCCGTCTAAATCCATTTACTTCACTGAGATGTTGTGAAGCCGACAGCCACACACACACACACACACACACACACACACACACACACACACACACACACACACACACACACACACACACACACACACACACACACACACACACCACACACACACACACACACACACACACACACACACACACACACAGTATACACAAAGTGAAATCCTCACATGCAGGTTAAGTGCACACCTCTGAGGTGTCTGGGTTACGTGCCGTGTTGTGAGTTTGAATCTGTGTCATGACCTATGTCACATGTCACTCCCAGGACACTCTATTGTATTCTTTTTATACTTCTTCTGTCCAATGAACACTCTCTGTTCGCACACTGCAGAATATGATGCAAACTTCATACACAGGGTCTAACTTATTCATATCTGAAATAAATATCCCACGGTTGAATTTCTTGCACTTGTCAAGCATTTCACAACGTATCTCATCAAACACTAAAGAGAAGATGTCTAGTTAGAAAACACAACACATGAACACTCAATTACACGCTTCAGCACACACACACACACACACACACACACACACACACACACACAAAACAATCAATACTCTGAGGCAAACACACGCAGGCCCTCATTAAACTCTCACGCTCACCTCAAGCCTCCACGGTTGACTGACGATACTGGCTTATGCTGGATTAGCCACCAAACAAAACGGGGTCCGGGCTAAAGGACTTCCTCAAACAGCGAATGAACACCTCGTCATTTGAATGTAAACAGATTGGATTAAGCGGCGGAATGGAGGCGGAGTCTGTTATTGTCCCAGAGCCGGGCCTGTTGGCAGGTGAGCCAATCATTAACCAGAGCGGCCTCGCCAAAGTATCAGTGAACCTTTACTGAGTTCATACAACCAGCTTTGGTAGAAAGAAAATGCCCCTATCTCTATAAAGTAATGTGTTGTTTTTTATTTTAAGCTTTTTTTTTGTATTTTTTTTTTGAGTCATCAATTCTGGAGATGACTTGTTATCAAAATTAGTGAATATTACTTGTTACCAAAATCAGTGAATATCTCCTCATGGTTCGCTAGCTGTCCGTACTGTTTTTTGTGTGTGCTGAAAAGAAATCCAGTGTTAATACACAGTGTAGGCTCTGTAAACGGGCATGTTGCTATAGCCATGGTGGGCCACAGGTATAGCGGATTGTGAGGAGCAGTTGCAGTTACGTGGCGACTGGCGAATCTTATAAACACAGAAAAAGACAAGCGTTAAAACTGACAGTAAGTAGCTCATCTCCTGCAGCTATCCAATTCTTAAACATGTCAGACTTTGCATTTCATACAGACCCGTGTTGACTCTGGCTTGGCTCCATGAGGTGA
Source organism: Ammodytes dubius (assembly GCA_026122265.1). Taxonomy (NCBI): domain Eukaryota; kingdom Metazoa; phylum Chordata; class Actinopteri; order Uranoscopiformes; family Ammodytidae; genus Ammodytes; species Ammodytes dubius. The sequence continues at coordinate 5,095,190 of CM047513.1, read as the reverse complement.
TGGGGCTACGTTTGGAACATTCACAGAGTGAGTCAGAGCGCTTCAACATAAGAGACTAGGAGTGGGAGTGGATAGCGATGGTTAGTTTGTTTTGGAGCTCAGGGCAATTTCCTGGATTCCTGTGTATTCTCTCTCTCTCTCCCTCTCTCTTCATCTCTCTCTCTGTGTATCTCTCTCTCCCTCTCTCTCTCCCTCTCTCTCCTCTCTCCTCTCTCTCTCTCTCCTCTATCTCTCTCTGGCTCTGGCTGATCCTACAGGTCAGTGACCTGCCCGGTGGTCTGAGGTATGACTCACTCATCAGCTGAATCTCTCTCCCCCCCGGAGCAGACCACCCCTACTGCTGCTGCTGCTGCTGCTGATCCACATGTAACTATTAGTACAGCATGGTTAGATAAGGACAATATGGTGGGAGAGTAGGCATACTGTATAAAAATGTGACATTCCTCTTATTAACTTTTTTTTTTCTTACTTACATTTTTTTAATATATTTTTTTTTCTCTGAGTGTATTTGGACAGACAGACAGACAGACAGATAGACAGATAGAATATTGTCAGATTTGAACAGTCGTGACAATTAAACTGAATTGAATTGATTATAAATATACAACTGCCAAGCTTTCACAACACATGTGCACTCACCACCCTACCCACTAGCACCAGAAGTATATAGCCATCACTTTATATGTTTATCATTCATCATGCTATATTCATTTTTAAACCGTGTCCCCATTATGCCCAAGCACCACACAGGGATTTCATAAATAAGTAGTGAATAGTGAATCTGGTGAATCTGGTGGCTGGGCTCGGGCAGCCTTAAGAGGTTAGAGACTATTACAGTATCTGACAGGGAAAGAGGCGTAGGCAGGCAGGGGTCCGCTGCGCCCTCAGGGGATGAGGATTGATGGTGTTCATTTGAGACTGGGTCACGTCTGAAACCCCTGTGATAAATGTAATGATGTCATTCGGGGCTGAAATGGAAAGGGTGGGCACTAGGGACATAATGGAAGAGGACTAGTAAAAAAAATCTTATGTAATCAGCTTTTGATCCAGGATTCTTTAAGAGAGGGAAATTGGGTTACAGATATTCGTCCATGTACAGTGTGGACAATTAGCCAACAGTTCTTACTGTAGGAGGATGTTAGCGAACATGATAGCAGCTCAATGCTTTAAAGGTGGAGTCAGCGATTCTGTTTGCTGTCAAAATCACTTTTTGCCAAAATCAATCAATGTGTCGACATAACGATCCACTACCTGTCTGTCTCTGTACTGTGAGTGCTCATGTTTGAATCATGAGGAAATATTCATTGATTTGAAAACAAGCTTTCTCCAGGATCACTGACTCCACCTTTAAAACACCCACTACTTCCCGCCACTATGACCAACAAACCTGCTTTGGCTAACCGCCATTATTCTGAACAGGCAAAACCAGTTTGGAGGTTCTGTTACAAGCCATGTGCCCAAAAAAACCCTACCTGGCAAACCAGTTTGGTCCCAAATTTCTGCTTTAGAAAAGACTAACATACCTCCGGCTAGTTTACAATGCACCGGGACACATTAAATCTGACTCATTGGACCAACACCTTTTTCAAACGGCAAAAACCATTATCTGTTCTGTGAAAATACAGTGGCCGCTGAGCGTTGACCGCTGAGAGACGCCATAGGTTTAGTGTCCAGAATCACTTTCATCACCAAATATATTAAATACCCCTGATAATCAATAAGATCAAAAAACTACAAATTTACAGAGCATAGGCAAGAAGAAAGCGACTTCTAACGCTACTGGAACTTCCCACAAAGCCAAGGGGGCTTGCAACTATAGACGCAAAGAGCTCAGGGGGAACATACTGGGTGTGATAGCGTACCTGCAGACCAAGTCACCAGACCTCAAAACAAGCAGCAAACAACTTTAACAAGTTACTGTAACTGCCCTACAAAGCCAGAGGCAGGCGGACCTCAGGTGCTCCATTGAGTGTGTGCCATAGCGTACCTGCAGGGAGCATGGTAGAAGGGATATCCAGCCTGAGGGATGTGATTGCAGTATCCAGACTGATTCCACATGGTGCTTCTCTCTTGTTCCACACGATGACAAGTTCACAATTACAAGAAGTATCCGCTTGCTATTTCTAGAGCCGTGGGATCGGACAGAGGCTGTGGGCAGGGAGTCACATTAATCAGCGTCTCTCCTTCTCCGGTTTTCTCGCTCCATCGGGAGTGAAAACCCAGCGGTGTTTGAGAACAAGGGATTATACTGAGGAGGATGGAGGTGAGAAAATGACTTGAGGGCTGATCCCAGAACACAGGGAAGGGATGGTGTCAGGTGAGTCAAGTCTGGTGTGGTTTTCACACACCTGGGAATGTAGTCTGCTACCGACGCCGCCGCCCCCCTCAACGACTAGTCAGCAGAGTCTACTGCACACAGCCCCAGGTGAAGTCTGACATCACACAAGCGACTCCTTTAATGTCTGCCTCTCCAACCGGTCATTGTCCCCCCGCCCCCCTCTCAAAATACCAGGAGGAAACAGATGTCTTTTTCAGGATCACCTTGCTCTTTCAGCTGTATCTCCTGTTAAATCATGGTTAATCATGCGTCTCACTTTCCACCCAAATAATCTCAATGATTTGGCTTTGGCACGTTTTTTTTTCAACCCTCCTATAGGCGCAGGTCTTCCATCAGTTGGTGTCTGAAGAGATAAGCAGTAGGTTGTTTTTTTCTAGAGATGTCCGAGTTCCCAGCGATCCCTGCTGCTACAGAGGAGATGGTGTTGTCTTTCACACGTGCGGTGCGTTCCCTCCAAAGTTCACGGGGTGCCAAAAAAAATCCATCCGTTCCCGACGTGAGCAGGTTAGAATCCAGAGACTGTTTGCTTGCTCAGGCTGTATGTAGTTTGTCTCGGAGCAGGTAAAAGCCCCGGTTCCTCCTCCGACACACAAGAGCTCATTCCCCCCGATCACACCACTCTTCCCACCGGCTTCTCCAGCCTCACACAACAACAGCGGGGCACGCAGCCGAATGACTGAGCATACTCGCGCAGAGAGAGAGAGAGAGAGAGAGAGAGAGAGAGAGAGAGAGAGAGAGAGAGAGAGAGAGAGAGAGAGAGAGAGAGAGAGAGAGAGAGAGAGAGAGGGAGAGAGAGAGAGACAGAGCAGAGAGAGAGACACCGAGAGAGAGAGAGAGAGAGAGAGAGAGGATGGAGGAGGGAGGTGGCAGAGAGAGAGGGAAGAGAAAAGGAGAGAGAGAGTGAAAGAAAACAGAAGGTAACAGAGCAAAGCGACATTCCTTTTCCCGCCTCATGCTCAGCTTGCAGGATACACACCGCTGAGAGAGCGACTGTGTGTGTGTGTGTGTGTGTCTGTGTGTGTGTGTGTGTGTGTGTGTGTGTGTGTGTGTGTGTGTGAGTGTGTGTGTGTGTGTGTGTGTGCGTACGTGCGTGTGCATGTCAGGACGCGAGACAAATTAAGAGCGAGGAACGAGGAAAGAGAGACCGTGACAGTGTTTACATGCACACAAGGAACGTGATTAGAGTGTAAGGTAAGAGCTGAATGTGAGACTGTTTGGAGGCCATGTAAACACCTCTACCTTACCTCTGCCAGGGCTCTTGTGATTGGAGTCAAGTGTGGTCCAGTAATCACAGTAAAGTATGTAAAGTACTTTAGGTCTATAAACAAGAGGTCAGGAAGAATATACTGCTGCACACACCTTGAAGCACTGTGTGAGGGATTTGTGAAGGTGCATTTGCCATTGAGCAAGTTGTCGGAAAAATTTTAATCAGATTGTAATACTTTAAAGTATGTTTTACTCTTCACAAACAATGTTGTATGGTGTTTTTTGGTTTCCGCCAAAGACCCAGCCTTACACCTGACTTGTGCATCAGCAAATAAAAAAGAATATAACATGTTTGTTGTCCACTGTCCTTTAATGGAAGAATATCTAATCAATACATCATAGGTGTATCCTTTTACAAGACTCTCTACAAAGTAAGAAATTGGTGGGGGCGCCCTTAGCTCAGTTGGTAGGGCGTCCCCCCCATGGCCTCGGCCAGCAGCGGACCCGGGTTCGATTCCCATTTCAACTCTATCTCTACACTATCAATAAAAGCATAAAAATGCCAAAAAAAAATCTTTAAGAAAAAAAGTAAGAAATTGGTGAAAAATGGCAGTTTTTCAAAGCCAAAGGCGACATCTACTGTTTGCCGGGTAAGACCAACCAACAACAGTCCAAAATGCAAAAACATGCATTTCATTAAATAACTTTCATCAAAGAAATCGATGAATAAGCAAACCATTTCCACGTTATTAACAACAGTGTTAAACAAAAGTACAACACCATTCTTAAAGTGTTCTTTTTTTCTTCATAGATTAGCCCTACAAATATTATATATAAATATTCCTTATGTAAGAGCAAATGGCTCGAGTGCGCTGTCAATTTCAATATTTGCAAGAGTCACATTATTGAGTTTATGTCAACAACACAGCTAGTCTGACTAAGATATGTAGACACCTAGGAAATATAATACAAGTGAGAAGCAATATATTACACTAATGGGGTGAGAAGCCAGTTAGATAAATATAGAAATAGATCGGAGAGCCAAAAGCAAACACACACACACACACACACACACACACACACAGTCTGTTTTAGATGACAGCAGGTGAGTCAGAACCTCCGTGATCAGCACACTTGGCCCTGCAGGTGAAGGGTCACCTCTGGCAGCTAAACAGAGAAGCCTTGTCTCCCTGGAGAGGTGGACTACTCCAGTGCCCCAATAAGCAGGGCACTGCTGGCTGTGTGGCTGTGTGTGTGTGTGTGTGGGCTGTTGTGTGTGTGGCTTGTGTGTGTGTGTGTGTGTGTGTGTGTGGCTGTGGTGTGTGTGTGTGTGTGTGTGTGGCTGTGTGTGTGTGTGTGTGTGTGTGTGTGGTGTGTGTGTGTGTGGCTGTGTGTGTGTGGCTGTGTGTGGTTGTGTGTGGTGTGTGTGTGTGTGTGTGTGTGTGTGTGTGTGTGTGTGTGTGTGTGTGTGTGTGTGTGTGTGTGTGTGTGGTGTTGTGTGTGTGTGTGTGTGTGTGTGTGTGTGTGTGTTGGTGTGTGTGTGTGTGGTGTGATGTGTGAGTGTGTGTGTGTTGACCCCACCGCAAGGACGGCCACTCACCACTGCACCTGGGGAAAGAATGCTGGTGGTGACACGGCAACCGAGCTGGCAACATGACAGCTTCCCTCCAGGGTCCAGACTCGCTGTAATAAGATACTAAAGGATGGTTCACCGTCACTAAGGGAGGCAGTGGCTACAAAACGCTGATGCCATGTAGGAAGTGATTAAAAGTACATTAAAATGTAGTTTATGTAGCACTATTCAAAAACCTAGGTTACAGAAGAGCTTCACAAATATACATGAGTACAAAACAGGCAAATCAAAGTAACCCAGTAAAAGTGCTGCACATAATTCAAGCACAGAAATATTGCTTGTTGTCAAAATCCCTTTTTGTCAGAATCAGATAAAAAAAAATGTGCCTTTCATTCATACAGGTAAATCCCATTGAGACTGGAGACTCTTTTTCAAGGGAGACCTGTTCCCATTCCCACGTTACCATTCATACACCGATAGCAGGCAAATGATCGAACCACCGACCCTGTGGTTGTACGAGGGTGCTTTACAAATAAAGATTATTATTATCATAATTAGTGCAGAGGGGGTGACATGAACTCTTATCAGATAATACATGAATGTTCGCTGATTGGGTTTCTAGACTGATACACCCATTCATTGATAACATCTTACACTGTGTTGTGACATTGTTACAATCGTCTTGCGTCACTGTCTCGTGTCTGAAGTGGGAATCCCTTTTAGTCTTATGAGAGGAAAGGGATTTTGTTTCACCACAGACGGTGCAAGGTTTGCTCGTGGCACTCATCACCCACTTAACAAACTAACTGTCATCAAAAAGTGTCCATCCGCTCACCCAGGCAGAATGCAGCTCATGTATTCTCATTAAAAACAGATTGACTAGTGACTACAGGTCCTGTTTCATTTTACTGGAGACATTTCACAGTATGACTCAAACCCAATAGTCAAAATGACAGCTGCTTCTTTGCTACTTTTTTTTTTTTTTTTTTTTTTTTTTTTTTTTTTTTTTTTTTTTTTTTTTAAATCGTACTACTTTTTTATCTTCAATGGAACTGTCCACAACTCATTGACATGTGTTGGGGACGTCACTAGGGACATTGTGGTTTTCATTGGTCGATTGCACCAGGCCTCTTTGCTGTGATGAGAAACGGAAAAAAGGGTAGAATAAAAGGAGGTAAAAACAGAGGCAGAGAAGAGTATAGGAAGGATGAAAAGAACTGAGAGAAGGTAGGAAGGAAGGAGGGAGGTGGGCTCGCTCGTCTCCCGCTGTTTGTTTTGTTTGTGGAATTTAATTTCAGCTGCAATCTAACCGGAGTAAGAAAACACAAGGGACCCTGCCAGCTTCCTCCTCCTCTGTCTCTCTGTCTTTGATGCTCTCTCCTGGTCTGAAAGCAAAGGTGGAATATCTCCATCTATCCATTTCCCTATCCCCACACAAACATGAGACGTTGACAAGCTTGTACACAGCCTCACTGACCCACAGATAGACAAGGTAAAAACTACATTTATAAATGCATATATTCATTCATGCATATACTCACATGCAATCAGCTGGGAGAAACAAACATGTACCCAACCCAACATATATGGATATAGAGGCAGACACAGCAGGAGCAGGCGTACAGCGGTTGACGTCTTGCAGACAGTGGACAGCTGTGTTAAATCATTGTGTCAGTGGGTGAGATGGCAGCAGTGTGATTGAGCCTGGGGTTTCGGCTTATCAGGCTTTTACAGCCCGGCCCCTTCGTAGCTGCTTGCTTTAAAATGCACACACACACATTAACACACACACACAAAACACATTACCGAACACTCACACACTAACACACAACACACACAACACACATACATACACATAAACACACACACACACACACACACACACACAACACACACATATACACACGTAAAACACATACACAGCCTCCTAACACACCTCTGCCTCCTCCCTGCCTGCAGTCAAGGTCACCATCCAGCTCAATTTCTGAAAAAGCTTAAAAAACAAACACACCACACCTTCTCCATCTACCCTCGGAATGTAAACACACACACACACAACACACACACACACACACACACTATACTGCTAGATAATAATCAATACCACTGATTTAAACATAGCTCAAGATTTGAATAAAAATTCAACTATATACCGTAGATTGCACGACATACATCAAGATACCTGTATATACCTTAGTACACCTCTCTATGGCCCTCCTCATCTACAGCTCAATGTAGCTTTTTGAAAAAGTTGCAGAGTGCAAGTTTAACTATGGCATCTCCCACGCACACACACTTTCTCTCTTGTTCGAAAATTGAACACACACGGTTACAATCTCCGGCTCCCTTATTGCTTCCACCTCACCTGTGGTACAGTGAGTCACTGCCTGGTTGGACTCCATATTAGTTTTCTTCAGGAGACTTTGATCAATCATCCAGCTACATAAAGCTACGGTTCAATGGGTGAAAAAAAGGTTACGTCTGGTACAAAAACGTAGCAAGATCTGATTGGAATTATCAGTCAAAACAGAGTCATTTTTATGAGACCACAGAGGGACAGTGCAAACAGGAGCTTCGTGTGAGCGTTTATATATGAGCTGGATTTACTATGATCTGGCTCGTACAATTCAACAACGTGTTCGTCTTTTCTCAGGAGAAAAATGTTGCAAGCTTGAATGACGCAATGAGAGAAGTGCCTGTGTGTGTGTGTGTGTGTGTGTGTGTGTGTGTGTGTGTGTGTGTGTGTGTGTGTGTGTGTGTGTGTGTGTGTGGTGTGTGTGTTGTGCGTGCGTGTGTGTGTGTGTGTGTGTGTGCATGCGTGAGTGCGATTGAGACAGAGAGAGTGAGTGAGAGTGTGTGTGTGTGTCAATATCCCGGGGGATCTTTTGATCCAGATTCTTCAATCTTCACTCCCAGACTCATAAGACTCGGTCTCCACTATTAATACCCTCTGCTTCCATCACGCCTCCAGGCCTCTCCTCTCTCTACCTTCTGTACCACTCCACAATTACAAGAGATATTTTATACGCTCGAAAAGATCCCAGGTTAAGTGGAAAGCACCAACACTGGATTAAATGGTTTCCCTGTATGTGATTAGGCATGTTCTGGTTCTGCTGCTGAACAACTAGAGTTAAACAGGGATTCAAACTCACATTGAGATTCCTAATATGTCATTTGTTGTGTGTTGGGTTTTTTTTCACTCACTGCTGCTGCTGCCATGTGCTACGTGTCACCCAAACTATTGTCCTCTGTCTTGTGTATTGTCTTCTATACACTGTTATGTCTCTTATCACTAAATGGAAGGTTATTTAAAAAAAGAAGAAAATGTGTATACAGTACATGCATGTGTGAACAACAATCGTAATGAGACCAGCAGCTGGCACGGTATGTAGGCTAATGTGCATCATATTTATTATATTAGTGCAACACATAACTCAATACTACCCGTGGGAAAAATAGCAGAAAGCTTAAACACAAAGGAAAGAAGTGGCACGACTTTCCTATTCTGTAAATCAAAGCCAATGAGCTCATCCTATTCTCCTCTACAAAGAGAGGCTCGGGTTCAAAGTCGAGCGCTTTTTACAGCCACGGACAAACCAGAGGATTAGACAGAGAGCATTCCATTATTGCCATTACACAGAACAAACCATATGAATTGAGTATTTGAAATGGTATTAAACCTCTCCCAGTCTAGACACTGATTCATTTTTTTTTTTTTACTCTTAAAACGGGCTGTCACTCAGAACTTTGAGTGATTTGGTCTGGGTTTGAAATGACAGGTTGCTAACTGGGCGCACCACAAGATCCTAATCAGCCCTCAGAAAAAAAGTGGGTGTCAAATTACAGATGAAAACAAAAAACGTATTTATATAATGGGAAAATTGACCAAATAGAAGCCCACACTATACTTTGATCCTTGTATGAAAAACTTGCTTTTAGCACAAGACACGGCAAACTAATCATGTTGGTGATGGACAAACCAATATTTCAAATGATTGAACATCTAACCCTAACTATGGATTTATTTAAAGGACTACAGGAACTTTTAGATATTTCTGAAACAGTCTAATATTTCCTGATGATCATACATTACATGTAACAGCAAACAAGACCATCAGTGCAATGAATTCTAGTTTTTATAAAGTTTTTCTTGATGCCTTTCATCATGGGTACGCTGACTACGCTCACCCAGGAACTACAGCTGGCGTAGTAAAAACACTATCTAACACAACTGCTTTTGTCCAAGAATAAACAAAACTGAAAGTTTCTCGGAGCACCTTTCATAAATCAATGATTGATTAATTGCCACTCAAAACTGTAGAATCTCTGGCTTCTCAAAATTGATTTTTCAAATGTATTTTTTTTTATGTAAAGCCTTGCTGCTCTATGAAAGTGAAGTAGATGGAACTAGAGATTTGCAGAAGGGAGTGATGATCAGTAGTGCATGGCTGAACAAAACCAAGAGTATCCTGGATTACTACTAGCACCAGGGTCTAAACATCCCTATCAGACAGTACTTGTATGGACTGCGTATGTAAAACCTTTTAGTTCTACTAAAGCTATAGAGCCCCTTTCTATTTTCCATGGCTGTTTGAAATCCCATCTCTTCAAGCCCTCACATAATCTACATAATCATGTCCTCTCATTTTCCTCCTCCATTACTCTTCCTTCAAATTGTTCTCATCTTGAAGAAAAAAAAAATCCCTTGAAGCACTCGACACCTATTTCTGAAAATGACTCAACCAACACTTTCCCCTTTGCATAATAATTCCAGTTCCGGACAATTCAGCTCCAAGCTGTCCTTTAATTTCAGAGATATCAACTTAAATTAAACCAAAGTCTAATTCAGTTGCAATATTCACTTGTGCCCATGTCAGCAAATGATTGGTATATGAAAATTCTCCATAATAGGATGCAGGCAATTTCAAAATAATTTACACTGTCTAGGCTGCTTCTCTCAATAGCAATCTTTACATAATGAATATTGTCCCTGTAGTCGGATGTAGAGAAGAAACACTAAAAATGTAGTTTGATAGAAATGTTCAAATGTAGCCGTCAGAGCTTATTGATTCTGCAGTGATGTCTGAAAACCATGTCCTACAATGGACGTGATCAGGTGAAGATAAGATCTCAGATTGATATTAATTGCAGTTGGTTACGTTTTCCATCTGAACTAAATATTAAAAGTTATTATGGGGGCGCTTGTGGTGTAGTGGTTAGAGCGCCCCCCCACTCCATAGAGGCTCAGTCCTCAGAAGCAGCAGACCACAGGTTAGAATCTGGCTCGTGGTTGTTCCATACATGTCAATCCCCTCTCTGCCCCATTTCACCTCTGTCTCTCCAACCTGTCTATAAAAATGCTAGACAAAAAAAAAACGTATTATGCCATAAGTACTGTATCTCCTTTATTCTGGATTCACATGGATGCGGATTGAAATGTTAATGGCCAGACCCCCCCTAGCTGCATCTGTGTGACTAAGAGGTATGAGGCAGCTTAACCTCCCCAGCCAAAAGTGACACCCCCCCCACCACACCCCTCCTCTTTCAGTTCACCTTGACAGCGAACAGCCTGACAGTTAAAGCTAGCTGTCAAGTCCATCATTGAAGGCAGTGACACAAAATGAAATTCAAGGTTAAACTTTTTTGTATCTGCTTAAGGGTGAAAATGTATGTCACTCATCATCAGTGGGTCGACTGAAATAAATGCACAAAATAACAACAGCGACAATTGGTGCAACAGCAATTTTAGCCAAGAGCTATCTCGGACAAATACTTTACATATTTCTTAGCCTTTTGTTTCCGTTGATTAAAATGTACCCTGCAGCATCTGTAACATGGTCTAACTCTTTCTTTTTTTCAGCACTATTGAGTGTGTGCTGGTATTTGCCTGTTATGGGGTGGTGGCTGCTGTAATGAGGCATTTCAAAATTGCCCGGCCGTAAGAGAAGGAAGGGAGAAAGAGTGAGACGCCCGGACAAAGGTTAGGAGTGTTTTTTTTAGGAGCATTCAGGCTCACTCAGCAAAGACATTTTCTGCTTTGAGGAAATTCTCCTCATGCTCATCTTCCTGTCGTCGCAGCCCCATTGTTTGGAAATGTCACATGGACAGACGGTGAAGGTCAACGGCCGACTTTCTTTAGATCACAAGTAAATAAAAATAGCATGACTGCAGAATAGAGTGAAGTGTGTGTGCTCTGAATGTTGATTTAAAAATGTTCATAATATTCTTAAACCCTCGTTTTCAGTTATTACTCAAATGCACTCAAATGTAATGAGCTTAACAAGCTACAGCGAGTGCTATGCAGACGTTTCACCTTTCATGAGTCGCCACAGAAATGCTGCTGCCCTATTGAAAAAACTAAAGGTTGTTGGGGCTTTGTGAAGCCAGTAGCACACAGAAGGAATGCCTGCAGACATTACTCAGGGCTGAATAAAAAAAAGCATTGCAAGGTTTGCTTTTTTTATTAATATTTGTATCTACAGCAAATGTATTCCTACAAAGACACTATGGAATTGAAGATAAGTCAAGGACGAGACAGTAAAGCACAGTGCTCTTTGAAGAAAAGTTGCGGTGATGACAATATCTATCAAAAGGTATCAGCGATCTAAAATTGATTTAGGTTTAGTGCATGCAACAAAACAGGTTTGAGGTTTCACATTTTTTTTTGCTATACAACAATTACTTATCAAAGCAGAATGCAGACAGAAGGAAATGGAGATATTGTAGTCTGAGGATGTCTACCAAAACATATCAAAGACTAATGCTAGAGAGTCAAGGTTCCTTTGCATAAATGACTAGCTCAATGCTTTGGGGAATATTTGTGAAAGTTTAATTAAAACAAATAGAGTAAATCTCCAGCACCTCAATCAGGGGTAAAATGGAGGTTTGTCAATTTTTTTTTTTTTAATAAATTTTGGGCATTTTGATGCTTTATTAGACAGTTTTGAAGAGACATAAGAGGACTTCTGTCACAACAGCCAGATATTTTCATGCGTTTCCTTTCCTTCTAACTTTCATGTCATTTCAGACCCGGCCACTCCCTCCTGCTCTGCACTCCCTGTTAATTGCATTCACCTGGCTTGCCCTTACTCACCTGCTCCCATCTGCTAATCAGCCCCTCAGTTTATATACCAGTCCATTTCCCTCAGTCACTTGCCAGATTGTCCTAGTGTGTTCACCCAGCTTTCAGATTTCATCCTGTGTCCGATCCTGCTTGCCTGTTCGTGTTTCGACCTGTCTTTGGACTTTTGCCTGCCCCAACTGGACTTGTTTGCCATGCTGTCTTACTACCTGGTTTGTCATCCACTTCATTAAAATCATTTTTGAATCTGAACTGTTTCCTGTGTCCCGCAATTGGGTTCTTGTCTGTCGTTTCCTGAAACCCTGACAACTGAGCCTCCATGTTTGTCTAATTGTTTGTGTGTGGAAAGAAATGTTATAGGTTTTAATCAAATCTGTTGTGTAGCGTCTGCAAATTAAAACACAACGAACCGACTAACCCCCTCGAGAAATACATGTTTGAAAGAGTTTGCATAATCATCCTAAAAAAATCATAATAAGAATGACAAGTGAATGAATTCCAGGTGCAGCAGTTTAAACCCACTGTGTGCCAAAGGAAGCGCTAATAAACATTTAGTCAGAAAATACAACATCTACACAAACAATTATCCTCCTTACTAATTATGATTTGCATGTACATATAACAAGCGGTTGGGCAGACACAGTACGTCTAGACAAAGGCCCAGAATAGCTGTGTGGAGATTGCGTGATTGCAGTAAAGAGAAATATACTGATGATGACTCACGTTAAGCGACAATCTTGTGACAAATACCTCAGATCCAACTCTGCTTTATTAATGTGCACAGCAGACCATTGTTTTCCATCAGTAACCTGCTGTCGAAATATCTCCATGTGTGATACTGTTAGTGTATATCAGCTAAATGTTCAATATTTTTTAGGATGGAGACTAGATTTCTATCATCGTGTATCAGTGCCATTTCTGAATAACAAGTCGGTCAAATACATATTTTATAGACAGAACGATTGATAAAATAATCTGTGGGATGATCAGTAGTTGTAGTCCTAAATTGTACAATACATAGTCACAGCAAACACATGCCACTCATACTATATACAGTATAAATGATACATACTGTATGTGTGTATAGCTCGCAATATGCTGCTTTGATATTTTTATTAATGATATAAGCTGCATATCTAAGAAAAGCTTTCTTCAAGACATGCTTTCTGTTTTATTCTCAGGTAGAAAAAAAGTGCATACAAATCAGAATCGGATTTATTTTTCAAACAAGCGATTTTTCTACTTAACTGGCTCCTGCCACGGTGTGTGTGGTTTATGATTACAATGCCCCAGGGGACTGGACAAAAAGCAGTCCTTTTCACTAATGGTCTGCTTTTTACTGCTAACCTATACACACACACACACAACACACACACACACAACAAAGTGCTGGGAGGAAACCAAACAGCCAATTCACTACCTGAATACCAAACAGGCTGGCCAATGAGTAGACAGCCTGTCAGGCAAAAACACAGACAGAAACATGGGACTCAACGTGTACCGGTGGCTTGGCTGACTATTTTTGAGCTAATGCATGGACTGAGATTATCATACGACACACAAAATGAAAGAAGAAAAGCTACCACTAATGCTGGGAAAGAAAACTTTAGATAGCTACATTCAAATGAATAGCAAATACAAAGACTTGGAAAACTATAATTTTAGTTTGTCATCTTTATGTCGGAATTGTAGGAGTTTATGAATTGTCTGCAAACTGTGGTCTTAACAGAAGGAGGAAACAGAAGAGTCATGGCTAAATAAGACTTAAGTATCTCTGATTGTCTTGTGTATATGAATCTTAAGGATTAAGGACTTAATTTAAAGTATACATTGAAGCACTCACAAAGCCCTGCACAGCTCTTTGTATTTCCCAGAGGAAATTATCTGTATTTACATTTTTTTTTAAAGTTTTATTCTCTATTTGTCTATGATATACATCCTGTATACAGTATGACTATCCCTTAATGGTCTTTCTTATGCTTTATATAAATGATTTTGCCATTTGGGAAATTAGAGTGAGTGAAGGCTTGTTCTATCAAAGGAATGTACCACCCACACATACAGACACACACTATAGAGAATTTGTTTAGACACGGAGTGACTGCGTAAACAAATCTGACATCTAAGCAGGTAAAAACACTTCAGGGAGACTCGGTGAAGAACCATGTCCCATTCTCATCATGATTAAAGGAATACTTCACCCATACGGAACCAGTGTTCTATCATTATAAAATAACTATTATAATATAATGAATGAGGTTTTTCTTCCATCAGTCTTCCCTTAGTCTTCCTTGGCCCAGCTGTCCTGTTAATTCTAACCCTTACTGTGATGGTCACAGTAAGGAAAAGGTAGGGTTAGACAGTGAGACCATAAAACACTCTTTCTGCCTTTTCTCAGGCTAAGATGATCCGATTTAAAAAAAATGCACATTTATACTAAATAGGATCTCCGAGTTCAATACACCTTCATATTCCAACCGGTGAAATAGGCCTTTAATCAATGTTATTATTACAGTGAGTGAGTCAGAAAGTTTGCACCAAGGGGTAAAGAACTGTAAGGAGAATCCAGAGGGAAGTCCTTTTCCCCAGTTTGAATATATAATCAACAGCTTTGTCACATCAAGAAGAGGGCATTAAGTCGCTAAATCCTCCTCTTGAATAATTGACTACATCTCCAGACACAAAGGCAACAGCAGCTCCCCACCCCGCGTGACAGACATTCAAACTGACAGTTAGACGCCTACAGAGAGAGAGATACTCCCACCAGCCGAGCACCCAGAACAAAGTGTTTACAGTGTCAAACATGAAACCGTCTTGTTCCATGGTGTCTGCATTGCAATGGCTGTCTTGTGATACGCTCAGTATACTGCCCGATTTATCTCAACATCTCCCCCTTCCTCATAATATTTCCCAAAGAAATCTGAGAACTGAAAGTTATAGTTCGTAACTTCTGTCGCCCTCTATGAGGAATTCTGAGTAATTACAACAACACTGCCGGTGCATCTAGGGTAGGATATAGGTTTATGGAGCTGGGGGCTTGATCAACTTTGTGTCAACTCATTTGGCGATGGCTTCAATTAACTGACATTCAATTTATATGAAAGGTACGCACTATATCTTTAATATCAGTTTCAGGAAGATAGCTGCATTTATTTTTAGCTTTTATCTCATACACCACCCAAAAATAACAATTGATAAAGTCTATGATGTGAGAAAGATGTACATCCATGGAGATGTTTCAAGGCAGAAGTTTGTTGTGCAAACAAATGCAATTCTGCCAATTTTATAAATGGAAAAAAAAATCCTGTCAACAGTTTTATAACATCCTCTCTACGTCTGAAGAAAAGTGTATAAAGCTGTGATAATGTCAGCAAGGCTATTTGGCATTTTTCCATTGGAAACCTGCTTTCAAACAGTAAACCATCCTTGAGAGAATCTCAATCTATCTACCGTTCAAGGCCCATAATAGAAAACATTTCCTGCTGCCTCTACCTCTCCTCCATTTACAGCCGCTGTGTTTGATTAAGAATAAACGAACCTTGCAGAGATGGGTCGTCAAGCCCCGCTGGCATATTTAGCCTCTCAGCAGCACTGCCTGCATATTTACCATGTTCAGCGGCTATCTAAATGTAAAATAGTGCTGCTTCGGATTGATGCAAGTCCTCAGACATACAGGTGTTTTTATATTCAAATTTCTTCTTGTGGGTGAATGTGGGTATTTCGTTTCCTTTATGCTCACATTTTTATCAAACGTTATAAAGCAATTATAGCAGCTAAAAGCTTCTGTTCTGGGCATCCAAGCAGAGAGAATATGCCAAACTGATGACAGGCAATAGCTGGATTCAGAAGTCACAGGAATTCGTGTCTGTAAGGCAATGGGAGATTCCTTTAGTGTTGATAGTCAATCATTTCTATGAGAGTACATGGTCCTCTTCTGTGCATGAGTCCCTCTGCTGGAAGCAATACACCTTCTGTATGGTCTGACCAGCTGAGTGAGGCTGGGGAGAGTGATGAGCATGTCACTAAAGCCGTCATACAGGCTACTGTCAAGCCGACTTAATCTTATGTGTGCATTGAGCATGGATCAGTGTGATGTGTGTTTACAGTAAAACCCCACCCTGCCAAACAAGGACACTCACAACTCACTGTGTGTGCGTGTGTTATTGTGTCCGTCTGTCTGAGTGAGTGTGAGTGAGTGAGTGAGTGAGTGAGTGAGTGAGTGAGTGAGTGAGTGAGTGAGTGAGTGAGTGAGTGAGTGAGTGAGTGAGTGAGTGAGTGAGTGAGTGAGTGAGTGAGTGAGTGTTGAGTGGTGAGTGAAATGAGTGTCTGTGTATGTCAGTTGTGTTTGACAGACCACCTACAACTTACACAGTGTGTGTGTGTGTGTGTGTGTGTGTGTGTGTGTGTGTGTGTGTGGTGTGGTGTGTGTGTGTGTGTGCAAGTGTGTGTGTGTGTGTGTGTGTGTGTGTGTGTGTGTGGTGTGTGTGTGTGTGTGCATGCGTCCGTGTGTGTGTCTTCTTTTATGTCTCTTCAGTTCCATTACAAACACTAAAGCTGACAGACTGCGCCACACACAGCTTGTTTTATTACAAGCGGGCAGCAAGGCGATGTGATGTACTAAAGGGAACGGTGTCTCTCCCGGAAACAAAGGAGCTAACGACCTGTAATCCACTTCACGTTGCTCAGGCAAAACATTGGAAACTCACACTACCACCAGCAGTCTTTCTATGGGAGCAAACCGACAATATGCCTCCTCAAACGTCAATGTGTAAAGAGTGCTATAGATTAAAAAGTGCACAACACAGTTTTTAGGTGAAGGGTAGTTTGTTTACATTTGCGGAGCCTGCAGTTTAAGATTACAAAACATATATCCTCTACATGTTATTCTCAGTATTGAATAATTATATCATCATAAATCAAATTAATAAAATATTTTTAGGCCCCTGGAACTCAAATTAAGACTAGAATGTGTTCGTAAACAAAACTGTGGGGCCCTGCTGCTGTAAAGAACAACAATGAAACAGTAACTTTTCAGGTGGCTTTCTTTCGTCAAAAGGTGTTCCAGTTCTGCAAATATTCTGTGAGGAAAATTCATTTATTCAGATATTATGAGAACATATCTTAGAAAATGTTCACTTCACTAAACACACCCAAAGTCCCATAGTGCACCTTTAAAAGTATTTCCTGACACAGTCTTACCTCATGTCACACGTCAGATCCCACGTGGAGAATTCATGATCCTGAATGCTAGTGACCACCTTGGCCGACCCGGGCCAGGTGATGTGACGTTTGATGGCTACCAGCTCGTGCCCAGGCTCCCTGGTGGGGGGTCGCGGCTCCAGCAGGTTCCCATATCCTCTCACTACCAAAGCACTTCTTCTCTGCTGGATAATTACACTCTCTGTCTCTCTGAAACACTCACTTGAAGTGGCTGAGTACTCTTGATTTAGCTTCCATTTTCCTGAGATGTTCATCCCCTGGGAATATCATTCTACTAACCCTGTCCTCTGCAATCTTTTCGAGGCTGTCTCTTCTCTTCCCTTTCAACTTCTCTAGAATCTCATTTCAAAAGTCCCAGAGAAAGGCAAAAGTAAAGCAAGGTCAGGGTCACTTTTTCGCCACTTTAAAAACAAGTTATTTTCTCTTCATCTCGTCCATTAAGTCCATTGCTTGCCCATCGTCCCATCCAGTGCCACCCTGTCTTCCTCTGTCCTCTCCCCACGGCTCCAAACAGAATTTCTGCATCACTAATGTT
The DNA here is from genome assembly GCA_026122265.1 of Ammodytes dubius. NCBI lineage: Eukaryota > Metazoa > Chordata > Actinopteri > Uranoscopiformes > Ammodytidae > Ammodytes > Ammodytes dubius. The sequence goes on along the minus strand of CM047513.1, from coordinate 5,077,237 downwards.
TCGGTGGCCCCAGCCCTGGTCCTGGCAGCCTTTTCGCCCTCCCTCCATTCATCTGACACAAGTGTTACTGTCTCCCACGACCCGGCCAAGACTTCAAGGAGCCACAACATTGTACTATTGACCATCTTGTTGTTTGTCTCTCGCCTGCTGTTTTGCATATGTGTCTCTCTCAATCCGTCCTTTGTGACAGTCAGTGTCGAACACAGATGGTTGGACCCCCCCTGCATTTTCCAATCCCAAGCTTTTTTCCGTTTTTTTGTTTGTGTGTGAGATGAGTGGGCTCGTCAAGTGGAGGAATTCAACAAGTGCAGCAAGCTTTTAGTTTCCGTTTGTATAGGCTCTTCAATTCATGCATTTTTCAATATCTGAAGTTTTTATTTTTTATTTTTTTAAGTGTGCCGTTATGTGTGCCAGACTTTTGAAGGAGAATATTGTGATCTGGTTTCCTCGATCTTGAGTTTGTACATTCAATTTAAGAAAACTCTGCTTTTGTATTTAGTTTGCAGTTTATATTTAAGGTTCTACTGCCCTTTGCTGCCCATTTCTCCGGTGATAATAACTTGACTTCACCATGCCGTTTGGTGATGTGAACTTTTGACTCAGCCATGTCTCTGGCAGCAAAAAATCAAATTCACTTGTTCCCTGCCCCCACTTCAATGCTGAGCCCGAGTCTGAATTGGTCATAGTGGAATTTGTATTCACTGCTATTTTGAGAAACCAAATAAAACATGAAAAATGTTAACCAAGGAAATTCAAATAATGGAGTAAAATAGCAAAGCCGTCAATGGTCTGCAGTTAGGTGACGTTAATCCCTCAGAGAGCTGCTCAGTCATTGAGAGGATTCAATTCAACAATTGCTCAAGGCCACAGGAAGTAAGGGTGGCTAGACAAATAGCATTGGAATCAAATCAAAACCAGAGGCCAGGGCTGTATTTGAGTCATTTCCTCTTCAAAGAACAAGTTATATGTCAGCTTCAGAAAAAGGCCTTTCTCACAAAAAAATAATAATAATCAGACAACGGCAGTAGACTTTTCCTTTGTCATTTCAAAACTGTTTCTTACTAGTAGTTTTTCAATTTTCCCACAATGCAATAGCTTTTACTGAATCATTGCGATTTTAAGAGAAGCTCTTTTTTCAATTTATTGCCATATTTCATCTATAAAACTAATGCAATGCCCAAATCAAGCTCTGTCTCTCTTCCCGCTTTCCCAGAGGGCATTGCATATCTATTTAACACCCATTGATGTAGGCAGTTCAAGAGACAGAACGAAAAGGAGAATTGTCTTGAGTGAGTTATACAATATTATCCAACCTGAGCCATGAGCCTGAAGCATTACATAATGAAATGGCCCGACTCTAACACAATCCATTGCCCGGGAACTGTAGGTCTCTGAACTCTAGTCTGTATATGATGAATGTATATACACAAAGGTCTAACTTAATTCAGTGAATGGACAGATCTCTTTTTACATCATATTCCTCTTCTCAGAGTGAAATAGGTGTTGCAACTTCACCTTGATGTGTGCCTGAGTCCAAGACTGCAGTTGAAATCCTGTCAGACGATCTCAAAAATCAGAACTTAAGAGAATGGCGACGACTTGATTAACTATTTATAAAAGTGACGAAAATGTGGGAGAGATGATGTAGAAGCGGATCATGATTTTTCGAGAAGAGAAAAAAACTGATCGTATGCCATTGGTGTGCTTGTAACCATAGGAACCAAACAGGCAATAGGGCAGATATTATATAAATGCTCGTTGATAAACCTGTGAAAAGGCTCCAACCTTTCATCACTCCAGATATAAAACAAAATAATAATTCTGCTTTTAGTTTTTTTTTTTTTAGCTCTGTCACTGTCACAATCCATTTCCCCCCCCCATTCTAAATAAAAGATAAGGACCCAGGGTGCACAGGCCATGGAGCAGAGACTGGCTAATGTTTCTCTGAAATGTAAAATAGCTCCTGATACAGTAGACAGCGAGGGGAAATAACATGCATAACTCTGCTGCTCTCCCCCCTGAACATGCAGGAAATCAAACGCAGCTGTTCCAAGTCTACCAAGACAAAACATTGCAGTGCAAACAAATCTGCATTTTTTTAAATTATATATTTTTTTCGTCACAAATTTTTAGAGGGGGTTTACATTTTTTGTATTTTTATTTTAAAGGGTGCTACGAGGAACTTTTAAATATTTCTGAAACATTTTGTCAAATTTTTCCTCTGATGATCCTAAATTACATGTAACAGCAAACGAGACCATCAGTGCAAATATATCTATATCGTTTTTCTTAATCCCTTTGACATGGGTACGCTAACCCAGGAACAACAGCCGGCGTAGTAAGAACACTACCGCATTTGTCCAAAGGGGGTGCAGGAATGAACACAAGCTGAAAGTTCCTTGGAGCACCTTTAAAACTGGAGAAAGAAGCCACACCATGTTTAAACTCTGCATCATATAAACTGATTGTTACAGAGAGATGAGAGATGTGTGAACAAGAAAACTATAACTTTATGATAATCGGGACGACCATATCAATGATCAAGCTGGAAGTTTTTGACGCTTTGTTAAACCAAAAGGTTCAAAATGAATAATTTGTTGTAATGTTGTTTTATTATTCTTTAAAGCCGGGGAGTTGTTGTATTTGTGGCGATGTCATTCTTAGACTGTTCACATTGCACACAAATCATTCTGTTCCATTCATTAGCTTTCGGATGGGACTGGAACGCTCTTAATTATTTTCTGATTAGCTTTTCTGATGTGTTGTGTGTGTGTGTGTGTGTGTGTGTGTGTGGTGTGTGTGTGTGTGTGTGTGTGTGTGTGTGTGTGTGTGTGTGTGTGTGTGTGTGTGTGTGTGTTGTGTGTCTATGTGTGTGTGTGTGTGTGTGTGTGTGTGTGTCTACCAAACCCCTAACAGATAACTGCACAGCCCTTTTCAAATTCAGTGGATCTTCCAGCTTGGTCTTAAGCTTCCTCCTATTCCCAGAGAGCATCATGATAAACCACGTATCAGCCTGTCACATCCCTGTTGTACTGAGAGGATTAATACTGCAGCCTCAGGGCAAGGTTAAATATTCAAGACATCCATTTTCAGACTCACTTCAAAGATGGTATTGAACCCACACACACACACACACACACACACCACACGTTGTACTGAAATGACCCAAAGGAATAATCGTCGTATCTTTAACAGCATGAGAAGAGAAAGAGGAAGACAAGAAAGAAAAGATGTCTCCAAATATAACATCCCATTAAAAGCTCCACTGCATTAGGAGGAGTGGTGAAATATCAGCTACTCAGAGGTGAGTGGTTAGGCAAAACATTCCATAATGTCAGTGTGTGCACTGCTGAGGCTCCTCTGATAGGCAGAACAAATGGTCACTTATCCTGAGGAATGTCTGGAACTCGTATAGGAGTCAGGTTGGCAACAAAAAAAAAGTTGTAAATGATCTTGCATCAGCATAGTTTGACTTCCACAACACAAAATGAAACGGCACTCATAAATACCACATCTGCAGGTCAGGTAAAGAACATAAAACTATTGAGTATTTCAAACAACCATTAAAAAAGTTAGAAGTTAGTATTCTAACAAATAGAAAAACTGAATTCTACACCTTAGTGCAACACTTTAAGAGGATATAGAACAAATACAGTTGTTTTGTAGCGGTCAAACCCTCCTCTAGTGCCTCTATATATCAGCAGATTTTTACACTTTCTAAAACAAAATTAATTCCCAAACATTCAATTGAACCGTGTGTAATCTAGATTAACTACAAATAAGACTTTAAAATACCACACTGCTAATAGCACGGAGCGGAAAAATATCAGCCAGCTACCCAGGGAAGAAATTCATTGCGGTTAACAACAGAAGTCAATCACACAATCCACAGCTCAATGATTACCCCACGACTCAGGGGACGTTAGTCATGACCAAATGGACTTTTTCTGCTTCAAACATTGGAAAGAGGGGAGAGGGATGGAAGAGATTTAGTTGGCAATAACACAAAGCACGAATCAAAAATATATTTATTCCTCTTAGGAATAGTTTGAAAATAAATTCTCTAAAAGCTATAGTGTGTAACTTTTTCATATGAATAAATGTAAGTTACATTCAAGCCCCGACACTGTGCGCCCCAAGAAATGTTTCAGTTGTTGATTCTACTGCTAGGAAAAAACATGGACGTACAGCAGAAGGAATGCAATCCATACACTATCACTGAAGGCTTAACCTCATGTAGATGTGCCGAAAGTTGTTGTAATTACTCTTCTTCCTGATGGGGGCGACAGAAGTTACGCAGTGTAGCTTTAAATCTCTTGAGAGTATGGTGAGAAAAGTTCATCTAAAGTTCATCTAAATTGTAAAGCAAATAGGTCAAACTATTCTTTAGGCATACAATTCAAATTGATGAGGGGAAGTACAGGTACAACAGTAGAAACAATGCATGTATTCAAAACAGATTTCCGTTTCATTGCAGTGAGTGAAGTAAAAAGAGATTATATAATATAATATAATATTGGACTGTTCATAACAACTATAGAACATAAATATGAGATTTATGACCCCAAGTAAGTAGATAATTGAACTCTATGAATTCTTATCACAGCTGTATATGAGGTGCAAGTGTAAGAGTCTAGTGTGAGGAGGGTTAAAGAAAAGGAAAAGGGTCTGGTAACTTTGTGATCCAAACAACCAGCAGTGTCTAAAACAGCAGACTGAAGATAAAAGCTTTCTCCAAGCCAGCAATCACTAAACTATTATTATGGCCATGAGAGTGTCTGCCTTTAGCTGTCTCTGCATAGCACAGAGAGAGACCAGACATGAGGGTATGAGGGTGTGTGTGTGTGTGTGTGTGTGTGTGTGTGTGTGTGTGTGTGTGTGTGTGTGTGTGTGTGTGTGTGTGTGTGTGTGTGTGTGACACCATGGGACTCTTTCATTAAGGATCACAAATAATCACATCATGTACTTTATCCGTGATTGATTACTTTGCATGGGGGGGGAGAAATCAATTCTTTAGATCTGTGGGCACGACTGGGTGTGTGCAGGAAATCCATGTGTGTATGTGAACAGCATTTTATCTATCCAATGGATTCAACGCTGAGCCTAATGTCAGTGGGTACAAGCTGTGCCAGCCAGACATGGAGATGTAATGTCACGACTATCTAGGCTATAATAATTGCGATTTACAATATTATTATCCCGAAAATAATATTAATATACTTTTCAAATGTAATACCAGAATCACAAGTCACAAGTATTTTTATTGTATCACAGATCAGACACACATCTTTTGTTTAGCTAGAAACAATTGAACAATCCATTAGTGTACAAAAATGGGATCGAATTTGGGGAAAGAGACTTCAGTCCGAACAGACACGGATGTGATCAGCCTACATGATGTCTAATGTAGGAGAAGATTGCCTCGAAATACATTGGTTTTGTGAATACAGATTTTTAAATCAGTTTTGAAATGTAACTTTCGGAATTTTCATTGCAGCCATTCTACATCGCTGTCTAAATGTGTAATGTCTAATCTTGAATCTTGATGTATTTTGTGTCCCCTGTAAAGCACTTTGAATGGCCTTGTGTCTGAATTGTGCTTTCTAAATAAACTTGCCTTGCCTTGCCTTGCCTTTTAACTTTTTTTGCAGAGTTACAATGGTCAAGCCAAGCCTTCAGCTGCTATGGTGACAGGTTTAAGATTCAGCAATGGACTGGAAAGATACAGCGCCCCCTTGAGGCAATTCAAAATCAATCAGGAAATCAATATAGGGCATTAGAGCGCTACAAAGCTCCTTCAGGTCACTTGTGAGGATATTGGTGATTTGTGTTCTGCTAATGAAAAATTCAGCACGATCAATGTATTGGGAGTGATTAGTACTGAATGAAACTGTGTATCTGCAATTCGGCAACAGTAAAATCGATAAAATAAAACCGTAGCACACATGCAACACAGCCTGAATTTCAAGGCTATTTTTTACATAAAGTGTGGAATACATATATGGATAAACCTAATGTTCTTGATGTCAGCTCTTGAGTTTATGGAAAGAAAATAAAGACCTTTTTCAAGTAGAGCCTCTTCTCTTTTATATTAAATCATTTTAAATCATTAGGAGGAGGAGATGCTGACAGAGTCCCTGTGGAGTGTCAGTATGAAAGCAGTGAGTCAGACACAAACACTGACTCACTCACTGCTTTCATCTCACCTTCATTCAACAAACCTGGAACTACAGCTCACAGCTAGGAAGTCAAATCTGTGAATGAACTTCTTTTTATTTTTATTTTTTTTACTTTTTAGCTGAGACATTTTTTCATGACTTCACTCATACTTGTAAAACATTAACGCCAGTTGTATATAAAAAAATATTAATATTCTCAGTGATCTGGAACACAACACAATATCTTGATGGTGCTGAAGCCGATCCTTCTCCTCCCCAGACGAGACATGGTATTAGCCATTAGCCACACAAACACCAAAGCTAATGGTGCGTTTTGGATCCTCCCTTTTTCCAACTTGTTCCAATTTTTCGAAATGTCAATTTTCGATAACTGAACTCAGGGTTTGAAATACAGATCATCAAGTGCCCATGGGCCCGGGGTGATGTCTTCAGAAGTCTTGTTTTCAATGAAAAGTATTGCTGTGCGTGCGTTCATGCGTGTGAGTGTGTGTGCGTGCGTGCATGTGTGAGTGTGTGTTTGTGTTTGTGTGTGTGTGCGTGTGGGTGAGCGTGTGTTTTCGAGTTGCTTGCCTTCATCTGGGAAGCAAGTTAACATGAACATGTGGTGAATAAAGTATGGTGTACTAAAAAAATATTTGTGTGATGCGTTTTGGTTTTTGATGGATTTTAATTGAAGATGAGCACCGGCCTAAACTTTGATGTTAGGAGTCAGAGATTGTTTAAGAAAGAGGACATCTGTGAAAAATATGTTAAGTCTGATTTATTTATTTTTAAAGTCAGAGATCACTCTGTGTACAGTGAAGATGCAGTATCTTACCGCTGGATCGAAACAGGAAGATATAGGGGCGTGATTGAAGAATAAAGATTACGAATACTGTGAGCTAATATCACGATATACAACAAATATTGTAAAAAACAAATGAAATAAAAAATAATAAAATTCTGACGCAGAGAGAGCTATACTTTTAAACCTTAGTCATGGCTTTCAGAGCTTTTTAAAACGAAGACTCGCAGTCTCCAACTGTCTCACATTAAAAATAAATGAGAAACAGAGTGGAGGTTGGGAGGTGAGAGCACAGGAGGAGACATAAAACAACAGAAGAAGAGAGAGGCAACACGACTGACCAAAACTCAGCTATCGGAAACAACCGAGAGACAGAGAGAGAGAGAGAGAGAGAGAGAGAGAGAGAGAGAGAGAGAGAGAGAGAGAGAGAGAGAGAATGAGTGAGTGAGTGAGTGAGTGAGTGAGTGAGTGAGTGAGTGAGTGAGTGAGTGAGTGAGTAGTGAGTGAGTGAGTGAGTGAGTGAGTGAGTGAGTGAGTGAGTGAGTGAGACAGAGACATTTAGAGAGAGAGAGAGAGAGAGAGAGAGAGAGGAGAGAGTGAGAGATAGAGAGAGAGAGAGAGAGAGAGAGTGTGAGAGTGTGAATGGGAATGTGGATAAGAGAACAGGGGAGAGAGTTGCTTCCTCAGCAGATGCTATCACTAGGGACCTGATGAAAATCTACTCATCTTATCTCCAAAGTCTTTCCCTACTACAACAGAAAGAGCCTAATGTCTTTCAAAAACTTCTACTTTCTCTCACCTTCAAAAATCAAGTATCCACTGAACTCCAAAGAGCCAACATTCCTGCAAAGGGAGTGTGTATTGTTGGCTTCATGCAGAGCAAAGTGAGGTGAAAATATTCTATCTGGCCGAACCACAATCGAGTTAAAGTTTCATCAATACACTGGTGTGATTTTTGTGATTCGCCAACACCTTTGAAGTGTGTTACTTTAGACATTCCAGCTGTGCCCAGCAGGTGACACTTAAAGCTAAAGTGTGTAACTTCTGTCGCCCCCATTAGGGATTCTGAGTAATTACAACAACACTGTATGTGCATCTACATGAGGTACGCTCACACATGGATTGTATACCTTCTGCTGTACGTCTGCAGTTTTTTCTTAGCAGTAGAATCAACGACTGAAACATTTCTTGGGCGCTTCTTGAGCTCCTGCGGGCAACACCAGTTTGTAAACGCTGCCATACTGAGAAATACAGAGTTGTGTGGAGCTGATAGGCTTGATCAACACTTAAACACTTAAATAATTCCCTCGCCGCCCCTCTGATCAACTTTGTCTCAACTCATTTCGCGATGGCTTGAATGTAACTGGCATTCATTTACATGAAAAAGTTACGCACTATAGCTTTAAAATCCTGAAAATCTTCCAAGGTCTTCCAAAACATTCAGTCCAATACAAAGCTTTTCGATGAGGCCAGAACAGAGGGGCGGCGAGGGAATTATTTACCTCTGGACCTTTGGGAAGTTACTCATTTACCCTCATAATCTAAAGTCTGTTGAACGTTTGCCAATAAGGTAAAAACATCTCCTTTTTTTAAGAGAACTAAATATAATCCTGCTATGTGTTGCTAAAGGGAGCATTTTGTGGAGAAAACAACAGGTGTTGAAAGCAAATATCTTGAGGGGAACAATATCAAGACATGGAACACAGCCAGGGGAAGAGAGACAACATTGGCTATCATTTAAACTCTGTTGTCCTTGGGCTGACATTTACCAGAGAATAATCTTTAACTTTCCCGCTGTTCACAAAAAGCAAACACACAGAGGAAAACTGGTTGGCACCTTCCACCAATGAAAACAACAAGAAAAGCCATTGTTGACCAAACGTTCTCTCTTCCAGCCTTTTATTTGTCTGCCAGAGAACTGTCGGTTCTTTGGTTTAGCCATTTGCTCCGCGCTGAAACAAAGACGCTTTCTGATTCGAAGGACAAAGAGCGTTCAGACGGAGAGCACAATGCCACCCTATGTTCTACAACTTTAATATGATCCATTAGTTTGATCAGCAGGTTCACACAGATTTTTTTTTTCCAACAAAATGGAAAAGAACAACAACTAGCTTCAAGCACTTCTCAAGGCAAAAGTTAAACTTTTTTTCAAGACTTAACATGGAAGCTATTGAAAAAAAAATTATAATTTAGCATCAAAATATTTGTTAAATTAATGAATTTCAAATTATGAATCAAAATGAAAGTGCTGCACGAGCTAAATGTTCTATCATTTTTGATAATAGTTTTACATAATATGACTGAGTCAGCTTGAAGATATTGAAAAAAATAACTGTTTAAATTAGACTGTATTTTATTGACGGTCCCTAAGTCAGTCTTGTCAATATGGAGAATATCAAGCATTTTCTAGTAATGAGTTCAGATTTCAAGCACATTTCAAACCTTGACACCACAAGATTTAAAATTTAGCATTTTCGAAACTTTCCAAATTCTCTACAAACCCTGAAGTAGATTCACTGTAACACAGCAGACAAACACCTCGTCTAAAATTGTATTTTTTTTTCAAATAAAGAAATTGCCATTCCAATGTCGCCCAGTTCATTTCCGCCGTACACTATCTTTCCAGGGACACAAGGATTATATGTTCTGCTGTATATGACTCATCTTTCAATACCTATATTTATCCTTGCTTATTGGTTGTTTGCAACGGTTTTCATATAATAATTCAAGGTTATCCGTCTGTGCACATGAAGATTGATTATCCAATACACTTTTTTTTTTTTTTTTTTAAAGGTTGAAAAAAAAAATCAATAGAAATGTTCTTTTTATCCAAGACTTCTTTCATGCTGGGAGGGTCTAGGGTTGATGTGTGTCACTGTGAACCTGACAAGGAATACAGCTGCTCAGCAAACGTTTTAAGATTTAAAAGGCGCACTATGCAGTTTCAGAGGAGGGGGACTTGTTTACATTCACAGAGCCTGCAGTTAGATTACAAAACATATTTTCACTACAGGTAATTCTTAATATTGAATAATTATATAATCATAAATCAAAACTAAATTATTTTTGAAGCACCTGGTAAGACTTGAATATTGTTGTAAACCAAACTGTGGGCCAGTGCTGCTGTAAACAACAACAGTGAAACAGTAACTTTTCAAGTAGCTTTCTAACTTTAAACAGTGTTCCAGTGATCCAATTTTCCTCTGAATTTTTTTATTCCGTTATGAAATATACCCTAGAAAATGTACACTTCTCTCGACACACCAAAAGTTACATAATGCACCTTTAACAAAGTCATTCACAAGAACATTTACAGGACAAAAACTACATTTCAGTCAGTATAGCACAGAGCCTTAAAGGGGTTTACGTCTTGAGAGGGCCATACTCCTGACATTATTGTAAGCTGATTGGAGATAAGCCTCTTTGTCACGGCTTGGTGATACCATCATTGTGCTTACGCTGCCATTCAGGCATTTGCTCAAATCACTGCACAAGTTCAACCAACGTCAGGATTCTGCCAAAAAGAGTCACCTCTGCAAAACTACAAAGCCCATAGTCATTGTCAAGTGTCACTGTCCATTCACTATAAGCTAATATGAGTTGTACAAACACTTTATATTTGATCAAGATGGCTGATGGGCCTCAAGCTCCTACCTAACTTTTCTTTTGATTTTATATACCGTATATATTTTATTTTTAATATATGTAATGTAAAAACAAAAAACTATTTCTTTGCACCATTTTTTCATTTTTGTATTTATGCATGTCTGAGATTCTCTTCCTCTTGTTGGAGGGATTCTGAGACTCCAAAGATTTGTATTGCCAAAGGCTGGATTTGTAATTAATAAAAGAACTCTTGAAGAAAAGAAACTCGAAATTTGAATCAAGATTTGGAGGCAAACCAAACTGCAGCAGCTGCCAAGGTTTTAACTTTTTATTGGGTTGGAAATTATTTTATCATCTTTTTACATCGTCCATCTTTTGTGATCTTTGATGAGTATCTTCACGTTTTACATAATTAATTTGAAGTCTTATTATATTCTTGGCTACAGCACTCCCTTAAGACCCTTTCTGAATAAACGCAAGATAAATCTTAGCCAGGATTATCTAAGCTTAGACTTCTAATATAACATTTACAGTTTATAATACACAGATTAAAAACAAAATAAAAAATTACCTCCAATTAGATATAAAAGGTATTCATGTGGATGCAATCGAATACTTCATGAGATAAGATAAGATCTCTTACAAGACTTAGGTCCCAAAGATTCTGTTTTATTTACTATCTTATCTATGGTACATGGTGTTATCACAATACAGGATCACTGCATGATCAAATGTGTTGACCTTTGATATCATAGTTTAACCCAAAGAAAATGAATGAATGACTGCTCCACTCCTAAGTGGTTTCTAGTTTTCAATCTCATCTCACTGTCTTCTTCACTATGGAGTTTAATATGACATCACAATGTCACATGAACTAAGTATGCAGCTTTGGTCATGTGATAGGTTAACTGGTGGTCGTATATTGGAGTCTAGAGTACTGGAGTTCAAAGATGGCCTTTGGAATTGGATGTGTGCGTGTGCGTGTGTGTGTCGTGTGTGTGTGTGTAAAGTGCATGTATTAAAACTAAATATCGGCTTTTGCCATATAGCACCGGATTTAGGGTAAAAGTATTACGTAATTCAGTCCAGTTGTTCAACCAGCACATGAAGGAGACTTTTTGAGAGTTGACTTTTTTCACAATGCTTGTTTGTCCTGCATACAGCCGAAACTGATTTTTCAATTTAAAATGTTATGAAACGGAGGAATGCACCAAAGCCTCTCTTAGAAGCTGGAACCAAATAAAGTTTGGTATTTTCAATTTTTGAAACGCTTACAGCAGGCAGACCAGAAATGTACTTTGCTCCACCATAGTCATATTACCATTATTAATCTTACATAGTCGCATGTAAATAATACATTACCTCATGAAGAGGTGCATGTGTCGTAAAAACACCACCACTTTTGTCCAAAGGGGGCGCTAGAATCAACAAAATCCGAAAATTCTTCGTAGTCACCTTAATTTTCAATTTACTAATGGAGTCCCTAACTAATCGTTTAAGCACTTCTAAGAGTGAAATCTGATCTAAGGTCATTACATTGGTGATTAGCTACTGTCATTAAAACCAAAGCACTTCCTAACAGTCACTGGTTGAGCGGGGTTCTCACGCCGTTCTAGATTAGTGGAGCAACAGCTGTCTGCTATTCCAACAGGCATCACTGGCATCTCTCACTGTTAGGTTGGCTCTCTCACTTTTTGCATGTGCATGTGCGTGCACGTGTGCACGTGTGTGGGTGTTGTGTGTGTGCGACGTGCGCGTGTGTGAGTGCGCATGTGTAGGTGTGTGTGTGTGGCACGTGTTTCTGCGTGTGTGTGTGTGTGTGTGTGTGTGTGTGTGTGTAGTGTGTGTGTGTGTGTGTGTGCTGTGTAGGTGTGTGGTGTGCGTGTTGGTGTGTGTGTGTGTGTGGTGTGTGTGTGTGTGTGCATGTGTGTGTGTGCGTGTGTAGGTGTGTGTGTGTGTGTGTGTGTGCTACGTGTGTGCGTGCCATGCAGACGGTCCTTCAGCAGAAGGTTTATCCCTCCTCTGATCGGCTCTCCTCCCCGTACCAGGAGCCCCCTGCTGGGATAGGGGAGGAGGAGGAGGACCCATGGTGAGGGCCCCTCGGAGGACGGAGAGAATGACACATCACGTCTGTTTGTGTGTACAGAAGTATGAGTGGGAGCAAACACTAGACACAGGCAAACAGTGAGTAAGATAGAGAACTCTCTCTAGACAAACAAACGTCTTACGCACATTGTGAAATACTTCTGAACAGAGGTATGCGAGAGGGGGATTTCGCCTGTGGAAATGGAGGTCGTCAAACAAACCAAATTCATACCTACGTCCCACTATGTCCATAGGGGGACATAAGGTAGGGGGCTATTAAAGCAAGCCCAGGCAAAGAACAAGTGAGTGTGAATGTTGGTTGGGGAATGGCAGGAACAGGGTGACGAAAAATAGCCAGAGGCAGACAAACAATCTGTTTACTGACACTGTTGCTACGTCCGCAATGTGCTCATCCACATGTACAGGACTCACTGAGGGAGACAGAGGAGGGCTGAAGACCATCATTACCTTGACTGAGTTTGTATGCCAAAACTAAACAACGATTTCTTTATGCTCTGATTCCAAAATTATACTCACACGTACAGTAATTAGATACAGGGCTGTGGTCATTCATTCAACTGAAAATATGACGTGCATCATTTAGGATTAAACTGCCTTTAGGATGTATGGATCATTCAATCATTCAGAACAGGAGAACAATGAATTAAAGACCATATTGATCATTGATTATTAATTCAAGTCATTAATTAAACAAATCAGATGTTTTCTCTTGTTGTGGTTTCCATCCAAATGTTTCATCACAGATTTGAACTAAACTTCCATAAAATCTATAGAACGATTTTTAATTTTATTTGTTATTGTAGTTTTGTCCTGTTGTGTTTTCATTATGCTACTACCTGTCTTGTGCCAGGAATCCCTCGAAAATAAGAGATTGCTAATTTCAAAGCGGGTTTCAATATGAACGGACTGTTTTCTACAATCTGGTGCCATTAAAACCCATTGTAGAAAGAGAGGAAGAGTCCAAGAGATGACATGATTTAAAGAGCCCATACAAAGCGCAAACAGCGGGAAAACGTAATGGAACAACAACTTTCTCAATGTTTTGAGTAATGTTCCAGTTTGAAGAACCCTCAAGTCTCCTCCTCAAATAATCAAAAACAAATAGAAATGTCATGCCCAGTAGTTACATCATTCCATAATGAAAGCAATTATTAGTCACAGCCCAAACAAAAAAAGACCAATATGTGTTTCAAGTTTGTCATTTTAACAAGAAAAATAATCAATCTTACATAAGATGATGAATGATTTCTTCTGAGGGCCCCTGACTTGGATCTGCTGGCTTTGTTTGCACTGAGCCACGGAGGATCTCTCTATTCTTTACAGCATTAAAAGCCTTTGAGAATCCGTGTCCAATCCACTTTTAATTACAACATCGTGAAGCGATATTGTGCTTTGTAGAATACACAGTGATGAAATCTGGCTTCTTTTCCTCAGAATGAGTCGATAGTGATAAATCTGTGAACATCTGAAGACAATGAAAAACATGTAGGGAAACAGAGGAAGCCATGTTGTTTTCTCTAAGAGAGTCGTAAAAACATGAAAAACATTTTTGGGATAGAAGGAGCTCCAAAGCAGACAGTGTGTGAGCCCTCGGGGGGGCTGTTATATGGACATGGCCTATAGATAAATAGTCCCCCTCTGATGTGAATAGGATATTGGATTTTTTTAGGTTGTTATTATGACTTCAACTTATTATTTCTGTTGCAGAAATACCAACCGTAAGCCAATTAAAAGTTTGCAGAGGGAGACAAATGTCCCTCTCAGGCAAAGGGAAAGTGAGTGAGAGAGTGTTTATGGTTCCTTCTCGGTGCAGAAAAGTTTGTCCGTTCTCGCCTGAAGTTGGTGGATGAAAAATGTGTCATAAAGCACCTGTTGTTCTCCGTCCAGCTGTTAACAATCAATGACTTTATTCTCAGTTTTGACCGATTATACAGCAGAATAAACTCCAAAATAGTCAGTTCGCCCATTTTTTTACTAAAAATGTGTTATACATGAAAGTAAACAAGATGTATTTAGTGTTTGGACTGTTTGTTGGGTTAAGACCAAAAACTTCCTCACTTTGGACTTTTAAAACTCTTGAAATGGATCCAAACTTACTGGAGACTTTACCTTTATTGTTAAGAAACATATCTTTTTATTGCATTACAGATTGGACACAATTTTTTTTAGTGGAATACAATTCAAAAATGTATAAAATGTATTTATACATAAAGAACAAGCTTAGCCTTCAGTCATGTAGATGCACTGCCAGTGTTGTTGTAATTCCTCATAATTCCTCATGGGGCCTACAAAACTTACGCACTATCACTTTAAAGAACATTTGACAGTAAATAAACCAGCCACTGTTTACAGGTTGCTACAGTAGTTGTCTATATAAAACGGACTTCACTCCTGTGCTGCTACCCACCAGTTAAGAGCCGCAGGTGTTTGTAACTGTATGGCATCTATCCACCACATCTGCGGTGGTGGGAGCATCATTAAGCTGGTATGGGTGAGGGAGACTGTCAAATGTTACTCTGAGGTCAGGAAGAAAAAACACAACCCTGATAGATTTAACAAGATGGACTCAGAAGACCTTACGGTACAGACCAAGGTTGTATCACAGGCTCAACCACCTGTGTCCGCTTCATCTTAAAAAGTATCAAGGCTGATCAAATGAAAGCAATTTTTTCCCTCCACAGATCTCCAGCCAAACACACGGCATAACAACAAAAACAAAAACAGCCCCCTTGCGAACCGTTTGGCAGCCAATTAAACTACTGGATATGTTGTGAATATGAGATACATATTTAAAAGGCTAAACAAGAGAGAGTGTGGCATAATACAAGGTTTCATGCAAAAAGGAAAAGGCACACATTAAAAAAAAAAAACACAGTAATTGCCAGTTTCATACAGTGAGGATTATTTTTGGAGGGCGACAGCAAAGTGACCACCACAACACACACACACACACACACACACAACACACACACACACACACACACACACACACACACACACACACACACACACACACACACACACACACACACACACACACCACACACACACACACACACCCACCACACACACCCACACACACGAAACAAGACAGCACAATCAGGATAGGTTCAGATGAATTTTAATTAACGTCAAACACAAGCATATCTTTAGCAATGAGCCTGAAATGCAACTCCAGTCACTCAGAAATCTAAAAACAGCTTTGACTATTAACGGGCAGCAGGGAAAACTCTATTTGTAAAGACGCAATAATCATCGACAGCAACATACGTGACCTTTGCCCTCTGTTATCTGCAGTGGCACGTTAAACGTCAGTCAGCAGAAAAGCTGGCACTGACAAGAGGTTAGAAAACAACTGCTTTTAAAAGACATGAGAGAAACAGATGATCACTGTCCAACTGAGTCAACCAATCTTAATATGAAATATTCCTTCCCCTCTTACAGATGCTTTAGAATTAGTGTTTCTGAATATGAATTTTCAACAACTGAAGAAAATGTGAGTACCAACTGGGTCACGTCAAGGCAATTGTACTAAAAATATTCAACTCAACAATCATATTCTGTCCCTGTGTTTCCTCTATGCATCCTCAGTAACAATAATTATGGAAAGTAGTACAGCATATAAGCCAAATGTTGATCAAACAGTATCTGATGTTACAATAATATAGTCCATATAGTTCATAATAATTGTCAAGAGATGAGACAAAGTCATTGTTTCTCCAGAGTGTAAAGTAAATACTACACACTCAAAGTTCATTCCATCGTAAACTTTGTTTTTCAGGCGCTAAAACAACTTTTTTATTTGTTCTTTCTCTGCACTACTCTCTCTCTCTTCTCACCTCTTCCCTCCAGTCCTCATGACTCAACTCCCCCACACACACCACACATCTCACTCCACTGCACCCGTCCTCCATCCAACTCAACAACACCACGCACGCACGCACACACACTTCAGCCACGGTGGTTTGCAGTGTGTGTTCTTCAAGTTATAAGGTCAAACCATGCGAAGCCTGCAGCGTGCATCGATGAGAGAGCAAAGAGCTGTTTTTTTTTTTTTAGTGCACCGAGCGTTGTGTTAGTGTTAACACATGAAAACTTTATCACAGAGGAGCAGAGAGATGGGTCACTAGTGTAGAATATATAGACCAGAATGCATTGCAGAGCCACAAGACGTTCAGCCCTTTCAGAAGTCTGATTTCAAACACAGCAAAGATTATTGTTTCCTGAATTGATAAATTACTCAGCAGTTTTGCCCCGATATGAGTGACTTCAGAAATCTGCTAGACATTCCTCAGCAGAAGAGTAAAAAACAGAAGCATGGTTAAACCACACTTCCATCATTAAAAGCCATGTTGTTCCCAATCTTCTCTCCATCTTCAGTCACCTGTGTATTAGGTAAAAGGCCATAATCTAATACAATACTAAACAACGGACCGTGCAATGGAATGCATCCTGTGAACATACTTTATCATTGAAACTCTTTGATAGCAGTGAGGGCGCAGAAAGGAATGGAACACTTCAGTCAAACTTCAGTCTCCAAAGTGACAATAAAGTTCAGTCAACATCTTTAGAAAAAAAATCAAAAATCAACTTAAAAACCCAAACACAACATAGGGATGTGAATTGCTATGGATGTGTAGACATTATTTAGAGATATCGAACTGCCATTTCATAATTACACAGTTACAGGCCTACTATAGGCTACATAACATGGGCTATAAAGTTGAATCAAAACATTTTCAAAGTAGTTTTGGGATATGGAGAAAATAATTTGGATAAAAATGTAAAAAGCAAGTTGTAGCAAAGAAAGTAGATACCACCACATAATTATTATTTAACATTATTATAACAATGTAAGTAAGTCCTGGATGTGACTCAAATAATCTGCAGCAATGCGAGTAAATTCAGTAAGAAATTGCAAAAGGCAGAAAAACTTAAAGAGACTTACACGGCAGCCAATGAAAGCTATGGTGGGGTCAGTGGGGGGTCAGACACACACACACACACTTCAAATTCGCTAATTACACCTGCTTGTAGCGGAGGAATTAGAGGCGGGAGCCATATTAAGCCGCTGCTGCACGGTAACTCCAGAGCAATGCGCAGGTGTAAACGGTACACAAACACAACAAGATTCTTACCTTACTTTATGAAGAAACTGGCCCTTCGTTCGTAAAACCTTCCTCCCATCCCCGAGGCAGGTCTGAAACAAACACACAACACACTTGCTTATGACACCTGGAAGTTTTCCGGGCCAAGAAAATGCACAGTGAAGTTACAGGCGAGGAGGAAACACAGAAGTCAAGGAAAAGGGCAAACAATTTAATAAAATAGGGTAGTAATAATAATGGAGGTTAGCAGCAATGGTAGCCTTTACCTGAACGTATCATATGTCCGGAGTTAACAGGTTCACCGGAGCGCGGATGTAGCCAGGTGGTGGTCCGCGTCTCATCGCTATGAGACACACAAACACAAACACACACACACACGTAGGGAGAATAAGGAAAGGGAAAACACCTGTTACACTGCAGCAGTCAACTGACTCCCGGTAAACTGCGCGAGACGGTGCGTTAAAGCGCTGGTTCGCTGTGTGACTCACTTGATGAAGAAGACCCTTCCGTCCCCGCAGACCCCGTAGGACCAGTGCTCAGGTAAGCTGTCCCGCCCGAGAGGCGCCGCCATGATCCGGGTCTGAACGGCACTATTTCATCTCCTCATTCCCTCTCTCTCTCTCTCTCCATGGTGGAGTCTCCCGGGAGGATCAGTGATCACCGCTAGGGCCGGCGATGCATTCACGGACCAAGCTGAAGCCCGTACATCCGAGCTCTCTTTATTTTAGACTATCAATCAAGTGGTGCACAACAAATAGCCTACAGTCAATGCACATTCTTTCATATCCGGCTCCCTAATAAGGCAACATGTGTAGGCCTATGTTATGCTACAAAAGATTGAAAATGTGAAAACTCATTTCCTGTCATTCTAAATTAGGCTTCTTCAAAATTCATTAAGAAACTTCTCCTTTTTTTCTTTAAAAAATAATGTGTGCTAGTCGTGCTGTTAACCTTTTTGATTTAACCGTTTCAAACCTCTAATATTCTGGCTGTAGTGAAATGTTGTTATTGGCTGTGGTGCAATAATGAGTGTCCTGTCAAACCAAACAAGGATATGAACTAAACAGTAAAATTAGAACAAGGAATCATTATAATGACTTCAGTAATTACATAGGCCTACTGTATATTTGATCAATTAGACGTGTTGTATCAGTTAAAACATGATATTAAAACCTTACTATAACATTGGTGCACCTGGGTAATCAGTGCAGACTCCCACCTGCCATGTGTCATTTTAAAGGGGATTATTAATGTGTGAGTCATTCATAGTTACTGCATTTCTTTCAGAATTTAAAGGCACCACCACAGTGAGAAAGGAGCTGATTTATAAATGCCAGTGTTTTAAAGGCAATGAATGAGGAACGAAAACATTTGCTAATTTTCTGGCTCTGTAAAGTGTTTGCCAATAGCATTTAGGTGATTTACTTTGGAAGAGGCGGATTATGAGATTAAAGACTCTCATTAAGAAAAAACGAATTACTCTACACACGTTAATTCTCCTCTAATTCAGCATGTCCACAAAGTCTCTCAATTTACAGCACTTAACGTAACCTGTATTAGGCTGTTGAGTGTTGAATAAATACTGGTGTAGTTTGACCCAAACTGTCGGCAGCAGTGCATCATTGCTTGTGAAATATCCCTGGGAGCAGCCAGGTGATGCAACATGTTTACTGAAGCCCAACTCTTTTTTATGCTTGATACCGATATCAGTATTTGAGAGTTGTATGGCAACAATCCCTAACATTTGGATAATAAAGAGTTGAATTAGACGTGTAGTGCTATTTTATAGTTGAACATTAAACTTTACTATGGAGATTATGGTGATTGATAGTAATGTCTTAGGGTTACCGCTCCGTGACATGTGTTTGTACTGGGACATTTAATGATAGGGACATTTGTTGCATCTCTCACTACCCTATTTACAGTCACATCCCTGCTTTCCACTTTCTAAAAAACAAAATCCATAATTTCTGATACTTTTCTTTGTAGTTTAATTGAAATGAATATGTTACCTGATACTTATTATGGAGAAAATGTAGGTACTTAGTTGTCAGAACTGCTCTATTTAAAGCAACAATATGTAAGAATTCGGTTTGGTGCGCTTTGCCGTCAACTAAAGGTTTCAGAGTGCAACAGCATTGTGGGTCGTTACCTCCACTATATACAGTCTAGTCCAGGGGTCTCCAACCTTTTTTCAACTGAGAGCTACTTTGAAAAAATGTAAGTGGCCAAGAGCTACTTGTATCAAATCGCTTATATTTATTTACATAGCACACATCAAATGAATTAAGCTTCTGTTTGTACACGTGTGAAATTGCAATACCCAATGCTTATCATAAATAATTTCCCATCAAAGGTCCAAGAACACATTACTTTACACTTTTTGTGGGCCACATATCACTGAAAATTGACATCAATGTCTATATTACACTTCTTATTGTGACGCAACAGTGTTCCCCCAGGAAATGTGTTAGTCAAAGCGGTCACCACCCAGGTGTGGAGGAGGCGCGGCGCAAGGAGGCGCGCCGAAAATTTTGGGGGTATTTTGCTCAAAGATGCCAATACGCACTACAGAAATAAACAACTGCTTATTTGAATGAAACAGACAACTGACCTTACAGTTGTACATTTTTAAAGTTCCTTTTTGGATAGGGGGCTGTTGTGAGATTATTGTGGACAATTAGGCCTACTGTGATAACCTATAATTCATTAATGGTTATTATTAGCCTACTTGCTTGATTTCTTTTTAAATACAGAGGTTATTGGTCGTTTTGGAACATGTATTTCCCAATTTAAAACGTAAAAATAAAGCAGCATTGAAAATTCAGAAAATAAATCTTGTATGGCTACACTAGCAGGCTGTTTTACAAATAACTCAATAGATGAAATAATAAATAAAATGTGTTTTCCCCTTAAAATGATTAAATACATTTATGCAAAGGTCAAAGACAGTGCATGCCGTAGTCATGCATGGCCGCATGCAGAGCCACAGAGCAGCACACACACCAGCTGATAGAGAAACGCTTTGAGACACATGAACATTTATTTACCGCAAATCGCAAAGTTTTGACCATGGGAAGAGGTGCATTTACCTTCATCAGATTTTTAACTTGTAAAAAAAAAAAAAAAAAAAAAAAAAAATGTATGTTGGTCAGTCAACCTATCAGGCGAGCTACTGAAAACCCGCCCGCGAGCTACCGGTAGCTCGCGATCGACCTGTTGGAGACCCCTGGTCTAGTCTGTCACGCACCTCCCTCATAGAAAACCTACACATTATTAATCACGCACTTCACGCACTTGTTCTTCTTCTGGGAATGGGCCAGAAGAAGAACAACTTTGAAAACAGTTTTTTAAGGTGGAAAAGTTACAAATTGTTACACGTTTTTATATTCCATTAATTTGTTATTGGGAAATGTGTTCTACATAATATGATTAATTGCATATACACTGTTTATATGGTTACATGTTCTGTTGTTTTCATTGGAATAATTGGAATAAATGACATGAAAGTGCACTAATTCAGCACTGTCTCTACACCATTCATTCCCCATATAATTTAGTCCCAAATCCCACAGTTCTTCCCTGGAAATTAACAAGAAATGACAGCCCTTCTGAAATGAACCTTTACCAAAACATTCAAGTGTCTGTCAATATATAGGCTACACACCTATGTTATCATTATGTCTATGATGAGTCAATATCAAATGATAATATTAGCCCTGCCTGCATGGTGTGTCAGTCAGGCACCAATGTTTACACGCAGCAAACATGTTATTGGCGGTTTCTCCTCCGTGGATCATTTGGTTAAATGGGATCGTCAGTCAGCTGTCCGACACGGTCTGTTCTGAATCACTCATCAGGAACTCTGAGCTCATTGGAATTTTTTTTTTTTCCAAAGTGTCTCCGTATCCAGAAAGCGTGTGGTGGCGTGCTTATGACAACAACCTCCTTTACACCTTTTCCGTGCGGCCCCTATTATTTAGAAATCCACACTCACAGGAGAACAAAAGACAGTTCACCTGGGTTGTTGTTAAGTTCACAGTCTAAAAGGAGGAATTTTCCTAAACCAAAAACAGTCATTTCCGAAAAGGCTGGAACACAGTGTGAAGAACAGAAAAGACTATTTTGGCATTTATCACTCTGCACTCTTCTCCAATTACCACTCCCCTGGAGCAAGAGAGTAGAAAGATACAGAAGTATGCCTTTTAAGCCACCCAATTTCTACCAATGAAGCATGTTCCCATGGATTTTTTTGCGATTTCCTTATTCTGTAATTATTTGTAATTCCTCCAATTCAACAGGCATGAGCGCCAGGCTTCCGGACACCCGTGCCACCAGACTTAAATTGGCCATTTATTGAAAACACTCTTTACAAGAAGTGAGCATATTTTCCACATCTGGGGACTTTTTTTTGTTTGCATCCTGAAACTCCTGAACTGAAGGGCAGGTCGAGGTCGTTACACACATACACAGACACACACAGACACACACACACACACAGACACACACACACACACAGACACCACACACACACACACACACACACACACACACACACACACACACACACACACACACACACACACACACACACACACACACACACACACACACACACACACACACACACACACACACACACACACACCACACACACACACACACACACACACACACACACACACAGACTCCACCACTGAAAGCCAAAGGCCAATGTTGAGTTTGTGTGAGAAGATAAAGTGCTCACAGCAGAAGGATCAATACAAACTTTTACAGCCAACTCATTGCCAAATATTGCAATGTGTGTGTGTGTGTGTGTGTGTGTGTGTGTGTGTGTGTGTGTGTGTGTGTGTGTGTGTGTGTGTGTCTGTGTGTGTGTGTCTGTGTGTGTGTCTGTGTGTTTCTGTTTGTGTGTTCAGGTGCCTGCTGTCACTGAACACTCAACTAACTCACGTGCTGCAAATTTGCATACAAAAACCCTTGCACGCACGTCGCACACACACAAAGCATTCACAATTGTCATACAATTGTCATGCTAAGACGCACCCTTCGAATTAAAAAGTATTTTGTTGTCCACTCAAGTTGAAAATGTTGGGTGTGGTCAGAAATGTCCTCCGTTGTTCTTGTAACCACATGATGGCACGGGATCCATAAAAACACCTGTACATCCAGTTAAACCACTGGGGATATTACAGTGAGTTAAGTTTAAAAACACCTGCACATCCAGTTAAACCACTGGGGATATTACAGTGAGTTAAGTTTTAAACAGAAGAAGAGTCACCCACCACTGGCATCTTGAACACAGCACCGGAATGTCCAATGAATCACTAAATTGATAAACGAGCCATCAAACACAGAATGTAACTATAGACATAGACAGCTATATAGCCTACATGGTTCTCTGAAGTTGTTTATTTCCTGTTAGAGTACATAATGTTTGCAAATAGTTTATTATGAAATATTACACAAATATTTCAATTGAAAGCATGAAAATAACTCTTTTAGAAAAAAATTATATTTTAGGCCTTTTAGCATGATAACAAGAAACAAGCTAAGCAATCAAACAATTAAAAGAAAATAATAAATAAATAAATATAAATAAAAATTGAGAAGAAAAAATACTGTACACATAAAGAAAATAAATTATAATAAGTGAATAATAATATATGCAGTGACATTATGCATTCAGTAAATCAATGTAAAATGAAATGAAAACACTGTTATTTTATCAATGGGAAATCAATCAAAAGCACAAAGATGCTCACAGAAAGATACAACCTCTCCCACGTTCACTTCCCCTATTATGACTTAATTTCCTGGATTAGTGCTATTTCAATTATGCTGCATTTCCGCTGTCATTCAATGCATTTTATTGTACCGTTTTCCCACCATGTTGACATGTTTATTTCCCTGTAAGTATATCCGCTGTGTCTGTCCTTGAGTTCTTGTTCTCAATCAGTGTGTATGTTATAAAGCCAGGAACAGTTCAGTGCTGCTTCAACTTCTGCCTCCGGCTGAGGAAAACATTGTCCTCTCACTGGGAACAAAATGTAGAACACAATCACTCGTTAATTAACTTTTCTCATTCTACACTATTTCACTGAAGAAGAAGAAGAAAATGTAAACAGCAGACAGACAGGGTTAACAACGAACCGCAAGGATACACAGATACAGTGTATTTGTGTATTTGTGTGTGTGTGTGTGTGTGTGTGTGTGTGGTGTGTGTGCGTGTGTGGCGTGTGTGTGTGTGTGTGTGTGTGTGTGTGTGTGTGTGTGTGTGTGTGTGTGTGTGTGGTGTGTGTGTGTGGTGTGTGTGTGTGTGTGTGGTGTGTGTGTGTGTGTGTGTGTGTGTGTGTGTGTGTGTGTGGAGGAGCTTCTAAAAAGATTCTAGATAAAGCAAACGCACCATAGGGGAGGATTCAGGAGGGGGATTATTTAATTTGTAAATCGTTGAATTTTAATCATCTGGGTTTTATAATTCACCTTAATAAGTAGAACAGTTATTAGCTTTGGTCAAGTGCCTGTGAACATCTTAATGGTACTGTATATAGTATATAGGTTTTAATAAAAGAAAGCTCCATGATATTCCATATTCATCAATTATAAAATGTTAGCCCAACAGGTGGAAAATGTGTTACAGCTATCTAATAAGAAAAATGCAGCTTTAGAAGCAATTGCCTCCAAGTGACACAACAATTAAAGGTGCACCATGTACTGTAACTTTGCGTGTGCCAGAGAAGCGAACATTTTATAAAAATGCATTCGCATAACTGAATAAACAAACTTTCCTCACAGAATAAGTAGCCTACTACTTAAGAAGAAAGAAGTTAGAAAGCTTCCTGAAAAGTTACTGTTGTTGTTGTCTACAGCAGCAGGGCCCGCAGTTTGGTTTACAAACATATTCTAGTCTTATGTTTGGTTCCAGGTTCCTCAAAATAATTTTAGTTTTGATTTATGATGATAGAATTATTCAAACTAACTGCAGGCTCTGCAAATGTAAACAAACCTCCCCTTCCCCTGAAACTGCGTAGTGCACCTTTAAAACTTTAGCAGCTGACCCTATCCTTCCTGCAAGAGGCAACAGCTGCCATTACACTCACTTGTCAACAGGTGGACACGAACTGAACAGCTCCCCCTTGTGGAGAATGTGTGCTGTCTAGATTGAGTGAATGAGTGAGTTTGTGAACTAAGCAAGATCCATCAAAATAAAGAAATAAAAAATCTAAATCCCCCTGGATGGAACACTCAGTCATTGGACATATAGGGTAAGATTTAATTTAATTGAATTGAATTGAATGGAATTAGTTACTTCCTGTTGGCAGGGAAGCCTCCAAACCCAATCTGCTACAGGTGTCTGTCAGACAGTACATGATGGGGATGTTTTCATATAATTTGCCTTTGTAATTTGAAAGTGTTTTACATACAAATCTTGCCCATTGTCTAGTTTTAACATCAGTATATATGGGGCGAGTGTTATTGTCACGGCTTTATTTCTCTTTTTACCCAGACTATCAGACGTCAGGGCCAAACTGGATATACTGTATTAACATTATCAAAATAATTTGTATTTGCTTGTGTCATGTATTGTAGCTCTTATTTGCACTAAACAATGTGACTGTTGAAAGCAGACTGTAATAATGTGGTTCACCATTTCAGGCGATATACAGTGTACATAAAATGAGTCCATGTGCACAACCCACTAAAGCAAATATCAACACTATCCAAATGCTCTCCAGTTAACGGGAAGGAATGACTGCAATGCAAATCTCTCACTAGTTCCTTGTTGGAGCAGCGCATTACGTAAGAGCTATTACATCACGGTGGAGGAATTCTCAAGTAAATTATGGCAAATCCAAAACCCTGTGTTTACTCAACAATGCCCACAAAGCATTGGTTTGGCTTCAAGCCCCTTGGCAAACAGAGAACTTCAGACAGAGTGGGAGAGCTAAAAAAGACAAATGTGCACACAGACAATATCGCTCTTTATCTTGCTGTGTGTGTGTGTGTGTGTGTGTGTGTGTGTGTGTGTGTGTGTGTGTGGTGTGTGTGTGTGTGTGTGTTGTGTGTGTGTGTGTGTGTGTGTGTGTGTGTGTGTGTGTGCGGTGTCTCTGGTTGTAATGGGTAACCGAGGCTTTCAGGGTTCCAATGGAGAGTCTTAGAGGTCTTTGCCCTCGCCAACATTGCGTCAACATACTTTTGGCAGAACAACATAAACCCCCGGCAGCCCCCCAGTAACTCAGAGAAACACTTACAAGCTGTTCACTAGACGTGCACACACACACACACACACACACACACACACACACACACACACACACACACACACACACACACACACACACACACACACACACACACACACACACACACACACACACACACACACACACACACACACACACACACACACACACACACACACACACCCACACCCACAGCTACGCCGAACACACTTCTGGCACAGTGCTTTCCCCATTGGGTCTCATGTAAATTTGGGGGTGAATAATGCATTGGATCAGGCTCCAATACCAGACCATGTGACTATGGTAACAGCCTGTGGGCCCTTAAAAGCTGAATTTATCACCAGAGGGAGGCCGGTGGAGTCATGGCCGAAACCGTAAGACTCCAGACAGCAATCAGAGAAACAACAATGAGATAATTAGCTCAATCGCAATATGTGTCCAATCACTTCAGAACAGGAAAGAGGTGGAAATGATTTGTTTTGTTAGAAATTATATGTTTAAAAAGTATGTTTTAGTTAGTGTTTAATCACTTGAATTATTAAAGTTGTTTTGTTCTTTTATTACGTTATAATGAGCCTTTGATATCTGCATCGAAGACTCATGGGAGCGGGGGGCTTAGAACATTTAAAGGTGCTACAAGGAACTTTTAAATATTTCTGAAACAGTCTCATTTTTCCTCTCATGTGATCATAAATTGCATGTAACAGCAAACAGACCATAAGTGCAAAGAATACTATTTAAATATAGTTTTTCTAGTGCCTTTGTCATGGGACGCTCACCCAGGAACTACAGTTGGTGTACTAAGAAACACTACCGCTTTTGTCCAAAGAGGGAGCAAGAATGAACAAAAACTGAAAGTTCCTCGAGCACCTTTAACCAAACATTTCAAAAAGTCAACAGAAAGTGAAGTAAACATAAAAATACTACTTCAATGATGTCATTTCAAATCCCTTTTTGTTATTATTTCTATGTATTTACATCCTGTTACGATAGGCAGATCATCAACTGGTGCCTCTGTCACTCAACCAAACCCTCTGAGACATTTTCCTGCTTCTCTCTGTCTCCCTCTGGTGGGACTCGGATGTCATCTTCCATTTGGTCGAAAAACAAAAGTATTGAGGACTGGGCTCCTTTCTTTGAAAATCCCAATAAATGCCAACGATATATATATGGAGAGGCAACCGACCACTTTCAAACACTTTCGGTGTATCATATTTCAGTCCAGCTGTTCAACAACACATCGACTAACCATAAATAAACCAAATGTTTCCTGATTAACTGCAACGGACAGAACAAAAACAAAAAAAAAGTTGTGTGGTTTACGGTGGCGTAGTGCGGGTATGAGCGCGCACCACATAGGCTCAGTCCTTTCGCAGTGGTCACGGGTTTGAGTCTGACCCGTGGACCTTTACTGAATGTCATCCCCCCTCTCTCTCCCCATTTCAATGCTGTACTCTCTCCTCTCACAAGGTTAAAAATACCTAAAAAAATATATCTTAAACAGCAACCTGGGAACAAATATAGGTTCTGGAGCAACATCGGCTGCTTTCAATAAGCTGCAGAAACAATTGTGACTATGTGTTCAATCGTCTAAAATAAGACTTGGTGTAAAGGTCAGTCATGAATGTTTCCTTCTCACATCTATACTGGGATTTTTAATGATGGCGAGCGCGAGCGTGTGTCCACAGCTGGGGTTCATTGAAAGCAGCGTAACGAGTCCACTGAGTAAAGACTCTCTGATGAACTGTGAGCTTTTATATTAACCGGGAGCATTCCTCCTTTCCACCGGTTTCAGTACGTCGGATATGTAGTAGCTGTTAAGTCAATAACATGAGCACAGTTTACTTTAGAAAGCGTTAAAGCTATAGTGCGTAACTTGTCTCGCACCCATGAGGAATTCTGAGTAATTACAACAACATTGTCTGCACATCTACAGGAGGTAAACCTTCGGTGATCGCACATGGATTTTATACATTATGCTGTACATCCAGGTTTTTTCTAAGCAGTAGAATCAACAACTGAAACATTTCTTGGTTCTGGGCGGGTTCATTGGGGGGGGGGGGGGGGGGTCACCAGTTTGTAAACCCTGCCATATATATAATACAGAGAAGTTTTGTGGAGCTGATGGCTTTATCAACCTTGTGTCAAACCCCGCTTGGCGATGGCTTGAATGTACCGACATTAATTACGCTATATGAAAAGGTTACGCACTATGGCTTTAAACAAAAGGGTAAATTCCCGATTTATTTCATCAATTAGTTTGAATCTATGAAAGAGTTCATTTAAATAGGCTATATAGAAAATAACTATTTGTCAGTCACTTAATTTTTATTGCAGCCATTCTACATCGCTGTCTAAATGTGTAATGTCAAATCTTGAATCTTAATGTATTTTTTCTTTGTCTTTATTATCTCTAAAATGTAATTTCTAATGTCTAATCTTGATGTATTTTATTTCCCTGTAAAGCACTTTGAATGGCCTTGTGTCTGA
Organism: Ammodytes dubius; assembly: GCA_026122265.1. NCBI lineage: Eukaryota > Metazoa > Chordata > Actinopteri > Uranoscopiformes > Ammodytidae > Ammodytes > Ammodytes dubius. The sequence goes on along the minus strand of CM047513.1, from coordinate 5,048,721 downwards.
ATTGTGCTATAGAAATAAACTTGCTTTTCCTTGCCTAATCATTTTTATGTATTCAGTCAGAAGCTGGTCCATTAGCCAGATCAGAGCAGAGGGAATCCTCAAAAGCATTTATAGTCATGGGATTAGAGAGTAATTACTCTGTTTCAATCCACTAGATTTAGATGTTTTCCTTGTTTACGTGACATTTGGGGACTTTTTCATTTTCGATACAGAATCCCTTTAATAAAAGGCACAAAGAGGAAGTCTATTGCTTTGACAGAGTTAAAGTGTGTTGTGAAGCAATATGGAATTTAGTTGACCAAATTTTTTTTTTTATTTTACTTTTCTATACCATTTGGTTTGTGTCTTACTTTTGCACTATTTAGAATATTGTATTATTATTACTATATATCACTTTTTATCCTTTTTATAAATATTATTAGTATACTACATATCATCTTTATAAATGATAAGTAAGACAAAGAGATTTTACTGGAGCTGATTTTTAATTTTTTACTATAAACTAAAGACAGAATTTAGGGTACAACAAAGCATGAATGAGTGAAACTCTCAGTTTGACCACATGAGGGCAGTAGAGATACATATATTGTCTGAGGTAAGGACAACAATCGTGTATATCCAAATATGGTAATCATGTCGAACGGAAGCTCCAAATATGTCAAGTGGGCTGTGACATCGGACAGAGGTATTTAGATGCCATGGCGACCAAAGTTTAGGGCTGCACTCTATTCTTTATATGTCCATGCACTCAAACCCAAAGACATTTTTAAAGAGCATACACAGTCCCGACAAAAGCAGTAGACCTATTTATAGCTTTTTGAATCATCTTCTATATGAGTTACAAATGAACACTGCAATGGAACATGGAACTAATAACTTGCAATGAACAGTTTGTAAGGCAGTTATTTTTGACATATTAATTACCTATTTATAGACAGTGACATATTATGTCTGTATTTCTTCTAAATAGGAGTCAACAATACAATAACCTTATGTCATATAGAAACAGTTTACTTGTTTTTGCTCTTATAAAAATTGCCCTGAAAAGGATTTGGTGATACTACAACAGCTTAGGCTCTGTAAACTGGTTTGTAAACAAAGGGGCCCAACGTATAGCAACATGCCTGTTTAAAGAATAGTATGCTAACAGATTTTTTTAGTGCACACACAATATGGAAAGGTATGGATCGTGGGAGATATTCACAGATTATGCCAAAAATTGATTTTGACAACAAGCATTCTCCAGAATCACTAACTCCACCTTTGACCATTGTGTGTGTATCACGTAGCACCAGAGAGAGAGAGAGGTGTCCCCCCCGTGGCTCAAATGAAACACTACACCTATTCAAAGTCTCCTCTGACATGCACACACGCGCGCGCGCACACACACACACACACACACACACACACACACACACACACACACACACACACACACACACACACACACACACACACACACACACACACACACACACACACACACACACACACACACACACACACACACACACACACACACACACACACACCAGAGAGCAGTACATGCATGCACTGTGTGTTTAGGCCGTCGTGGGGCGTTGGTCAGACACACTAATCCTCATGAGCAATGTTAGAAATAGATAAGTGTTTACCACATCTGAGTTTGTCACGTCCCATTCATAGAGTCCATTTCAAAATAAGTGCTATGAATTGCATAAATGGGGAAATAATCGTGTTCAGAGTTATAATAATGATAGTGAAAGAGATGGTTGTTTTATGTTCATTCTCTTAAAGTGACAGTAAATCAATCCTTATTTTGCTGAGAGCTTCCAAAGCCCCTTGAAGGCCACACACAGGGGACCTTGAAGTCCACTTTGGTAATCACTGAGCCAGACCAGGTGAATCTAAGTGAAAACATCAAACCCCCGTGGATCCTAAATGGTATTAAATGCGTTGGAAATAATTGACTCCAAGTCATAATTTATGTATAAGGGACAGAGAGTTGAGCTCAGTACAGAATTACAAGTGTGATCCACGTTTTTCAACATAAGAGGAAAAATGGACATTTGCATGGAAGGACGATAGCAGTAAATGATATAAACATGGTAAATATTTTTTCAAAACAAGACAATAAAATGTTATGTGCATAGTCTGGTTGCGCGTAGACCATTAAAGTGTACTGCGCTTAAATAAACCAAGTTGAAGGGTAAATAAATGACAAAATAAAAAAGAATAATACAAATCAACGCAGATCAGTTAATACGTTTTCAAGAAAATATATTAGAAATGCCTTTCGCTGTCAAATTTATATTTTCTAATTTAAAATAGAACTTAGCATCCTTTAAGCCACAGAGATAGGCCTGTAGATGGGTGTTGATGAGATTTCCGAACATTTTGTCAAAATCATAAAAATGTCTGGAACAAAAAGTAGAACATATGGCTCAAACCATAAGTGTAGGCAAGGCATCTGTAACACTGGTCCGCAATGTTAGGATATATGAAGAGAAAGAAACATATGAAGTATACACACTTTATGAAAATAATGTATAAAAATCAACAAAAGAGACCATTATAAAGACAGATGAGGCGTTGATTTAGCAGAAATATAAATGTTTTTCTTTTTTATTCCTGGTATTTTGTACATAATGTACTGGACACTACAGAGAAAGATTATCTCTGTTGCCTTTTGAATTTCATGCAGTCAGTCTGTGTGTTCAGACACAATAGCTGCTGGTAGATTGCATCATCAGCTAATTGTGACCCAGGAGATATACCCTTTCTCTGGCAGGCGAGTGAGAGGGGGCAACCACTGTGTGTGTGTGTGTGTGTGTGTGTGTGTGTGTGTGTGTGTGTGTGTGTGTGTGTGTGTGTGTGTGTGTGTGTGTGTGTGTGTGTGTGTGTGTGTGTGTGTGTGTGTGTGTGTGTGTGTGTGTGTGTGTGTGTGTGTGTGTGTGTGTAAGTGTAACTGTAAAAACCCAACCACTGCCTGCTGATTTTGCCTTGCTGCTGCAATCACCTGCAATCCTTTCACCGTCTCGCCTCTCCTCTCCGGTTGCCTGGAGACGGGGTCGCCTAGGCCACGGAGCTAAGGATGCTGGAGGGGAGGAGGAGAAGGATGGAGACAAAGATATGAGAGAGGAGTGTATATACTGTAGGAGAACAGTAGGGCCTAGCTTCTTTTTTTTTTACTATTTTTTAATTTTCTTGGAAATGTCAAATGTAGGACCACAACAAAAAAAAACGTTAAGGTGAAAGTCTAATTTTCTTCTGATGATCATAAATCACAAGTAACAGCAACGAAGACCATCAGTGCAAAGAATGCTATTTCTAGTCGTTTTTCTTAGTTTTTCTTAATGCCTTTGTCATGGGTACGCTCACCCAGGAACTACAGCTGGCGTAGTAAAAACACTACTGCTTTGTCCAAAGGGGGCGCAAGAATTAGCAAAAACTGAAAGTTCCTCACAGCACCTTTAAGACTTGACTGTCCACAATCACTTTCAAATGTAGACATAATGGGGGAGAGAGTCACATGTTATAATACTTTGAATGGGGAACCACACGTACAGTTGTTTCTGATGTGCCATTTGGCCCTTGAGCAAGACACTGAACCCTTAGCTGGTCAAAGCCTTGTGAAGCTTGCACTGTAACATCAAAATGTGAAATATGGGTCCGTAGACAGCAGGAGACCAGACCACCATGGATCATCTCGCCATCACACACCAAAGAAAAGCAGATATTAGAGTTTGTTTCCTGCTTCTCAGCCCACAGCTAATGTCACCAGGTCAACTACAAAGGGACAGCATGTGGGAAATGTAGGCTACACTCTCAACAAAAATTTTTTCCTTTTGAATCATCGCGGAAAACCCCATAAGGGCGGGCTGTAATATGCAAGAAGAGTAAACATCAGTAATACAATAACTTCTTAACAAATCGGAGGGTTTGATAAAACAAATAACTCAAGGTCCAATTGTTAACTCAAAGCCCTGGAAACATTCACATACAGAGTCCTGTATTCATCATATGTATCATAAATCCCTATAATTGTCACACCGCGGTGAGGTTGTCTCGTCTTGGGTTCTTGGTCTCGTTACTTCCTGTTTTATTTTGAAAGTCTAACTCTCCTCTCGTTTCAGGTCACTTGCCCTTCCTCATGTGTCACCAGTCTGATTGTCTCACCTGATCCCTAATCGTTTCCACCTGTTCCCCATTTCCCTCATGTGTATTTAGTCAGCGTCTTCCCTTTGTCCTGTGCTGAAGTGTTTCGTTTGTTCGTTCTCCCAAGCCCTTGTTGTGATATTCTGACCTCAATAAAGTGGGTTTGATATCTTTTATCCTTTGCATCTGAGTCCTCTTTTGGTCCTGGCCTGACATTACACTTCAGCCAGTATGGACTCAGCAGGGATAGATCAACTCACTGCTGCCCTGCAAACCCAAGAAGCCCGAATCTCTCGTCAGGCGGAGTTCCAGACCGCCATGGCCTCCCAGATGGGGCTCCTTTCCTCTCAACTCCAGGGCCTGCACGATCATCTAGTGCAGACGAATACAGCACCCGAGCCTCCGGCAGAGGCCGCCACTCCACCAGTAAATCCCGTTCCTACTATGACCATCATGGGAGCTACATGTAAGTTAGCTTCACCTACACGATTCTCTGGTGAACTGGGCTTATGTAAAGCTTTCCTCATAGACTGCTCCATACACTATGAGCTAAACTCCCACGCTTTTCCCACTGACCGATCAAAGATTGCCTTCATGATTTCCCACCTTGCCGGCAGAGCCAAAGCCTGGGCCTCAGCAGAGTGGGCCCAAGATTCTCCTGTTTGCAGATCACTCACCGGATTTGAGACGGCGCTGCGAAAGATCTTCGACCCAGTAACTACCAACCGGGAAAAGGCTCGGGAGCTGAGCGGACTGAAACAGGGTAACAACTCTGTGTGTGACTACGCCATCCAATTTCGCACATTGTCGGCCGAGATTGGCTGGAATGCAACGGCTCTATACGACGTGTTCTTAAAGGGATTGGCGGCTCCTATTCAGGATCTTCTGGTTCCTTTGGACCTTCCCCCGGACCTTGACTCGCTCATCGCCCTCGCGATCCGGACGGATAACCGAGCTCGTCAACTCAGACAGCAGCGCACCTTGAGACCATCGCGCATGCAGACACCTGGCTGGTCGACCACCCGGCGACCTCCACCAGAACAGCCTCCTTATCCTCGCCTAGAAGGAGAGGAAGAGCCTATGCAGCTGGGGAGAGCCAGGCTATCACCGGAGGAGAGACAGAGGCGACTACAGGAGGGTCGCTGTTTTTACTGCGGTGAACCCGGGCATCTCGTCTCCACCTGCCCGGCTAAAAGGACCACGATGGTGAGTGAATTCAAGACTACAGACACCCCCTCACGTATTCTCACCACAGTGCAGGTAACACACCACGCCACCACTGAACTCAAGGCACTTATAGACTCAGGGGCTGATGAAAGCTTGATGGACTCTGAATTAGCTAAAAGACTGGATCTTAACATAGAGCTTTTAGCTAGACCCATCAGGGCTAAAGCTCTTAATGGACATGAGTTGTTTACTATCACCCACATCACAACCCCCCTCAAAATGCGCATTAACGATCACCAAGAGAACATTCGTTTTTATGTATTCACTTCCCCATCTCAGACCCTCATATTGGGACAGCCATGGCTCTCACGTCACAATCCCCACATAGATTGGAGAACGGGAAAGATTGTGGGATGGGGAGGGGACTGTGCGCGTGACTGTATGAACATTTCAGTTCGGGGAGGGGGAATCGCAGACTTTAATACGGTCTCTGTTAACCCCACCACAGATCCCAACTACCCGGATCTGAGCTCTGTGCCATCCTGCTACCACCACCTCAAAGAGGTTTTTAACAAAGCCAAAGCGCTATCACTTCCTCCTCACCGTTCCTATGACTGTGCCATAGAGTTAATTCCGGGCTCCACCATCCCCAAAGGGCGCTTGTACGCGGTCTCAGGACCCGAGAGGGAAGCTATGCGGGAGTACATCGAGACCTCCCTGAAAGCCGGGCTAATCCGCCACTCATCATCCCCAGCCGGAGCCGGGTTTTTCTTTGTCGGGAAAAAGGATGGTTCACTACGACCCTGCATTGACTACAGCCCACTCAACGACATAACAATTAAGAACCGTTACCCGCTTCCTCTCATGTCATCTGTCTTTGACCAGCTTCAACAGGCCAAAGTATTCACCAAGTTGGATCTTCGCAACGCCTATCACTTGGTGCGGATCAGAGAAGGAGATGAGTGGAAGACCGGATTCAACACCCCCAGTGGCCACTATGAGTACCGAGTCATGCCATTTGGTCTCACAAACGCTCCTGCAGTATTCCAGGCCATGATAAATGACGTATTGAGAGACTTTCTTGACCACTTCGTGTATGTTTACTTAGACGACATACTTATCTACTCCCCGAACCTGACCAAACACCAAGACCACGTAACCCAGGTGTTAAAAAGACTATTAGACAATCAACTCTATGTCAAGGCTGAAAAGAGTGAATTCCATGCCGATACTGTCTCCTTCCTGGGCTTCATTGTAGCCCCTGGAAGAGTACAGATGGACCCGGCTAAAATTAGCGCTGTGCTCGATTGGCCCACACCTGATAGCCGCAAAAAGGTTCAGCAATTTCTGGGTTTTGCTAACTTTTACAGGCGGTTTATCAGAGGCTTCAGCGCAGTTGCTGCTCCTCTCCATGCTCTTACATCCACGCAGGTGCGGTTCCACTGGTCTCCAGACGCGGATGCGGCGTTCCGGACCCTCAAGCAACGCTTTACCTCGGCTCCCATTCTCACCATGCCAGATCCTCAACGGCAGTTCGTGGTCGAGGCGGACGCCTCCAACGAAGGGGTCGGGGCAATTCTCTCACAGCGATCAGAGCAGGACGGTAAGATGCATCCTTGTGCTTTTCTGTCACGGCGGCTATCCAAGGCGGAGCGAAACTATGATGTTGGCAACAGGGAGCTGCTGGCGGTCAAACTCGCCTTGGAGGAGTGGAGACACTGGCTCGAGGGGGCTGACCATCCATTCATCGTATGGACTGATCATAAAAATTTGGAGTACATCAAGAAAGCCAAGAGACTCAACTCTCGCCAGGCCAGGTGGGCGCTATTTTTTAACAGATTCTCTTTTTCTCTTTCATACAGGCCGGGGTCCCGAAACGTCAAACCAGACGCACTGTCCCGTCTCTTCGACCCCGAGCCTGCGGACAAGGACCCAGAACCGATCCTCCCACGATCATGTGTGGTTGGAGCACTGACCTGGCAGATAGAAAATGAGGTTAAGCAGGCTAATGGTGAGGCTCCGTCACCTAGTGGGTGTCCAGAGAATCGTTTGTTTGTCCCGGTTGAATTGCGTCCACAGGTGATCCACTGGGCCCACACCTCGCTGCTTTCCTGTCATCCGGGTGTTCGTAGAACTATGTTCGCTATCGCCCGGAGGTTCTGGTGGCCCTCCATGGAGCCAGAGGTCCGGGAGTACGTAGGGGCATGTTCGGTCTGCGCTCGCAACAAGACATCCTCCGGGTCACGAATGGGTCTCCTGCAGCCTCTTCCCATTCCCTCCAGACCGTGGTCCGACATCTCGGTGGACTTCGTCACGGGGCTCCCGGTCTCACAAGGTAACACCACTGTCCTCACGGTGGTGGACAGATTTTCCAAAATGACTAGATTCATTGCTTTACCTAAACTGCCCTCCGCCAAAGAAACGGCGGAGATAATGATGAACAATGTTTTCAAGATTCACGGATTTCCCAAGGACATTGTTTCAGACCGGGGCCCCCAGTTCATCTCCCGGTTCTGGAGGGAGTTCTGTCGGCTCATCGGAGCGAAGACCAGCCTGACTTCGGGTTATCACCCGGAGGCCAACGGCCAGACCGAACGCCTAAACCAGCAACTGGAGACCGGCCTCCGGTGTCTGGTCTCTCAGAATCCCTCAACATGGAGCAAACACCTGGTCTGGGTCGAGTATGCCCATAATACACTGCCCACCTCGGCCACAGGTATTTCACCATTCAAGTGTGTGTTTGGTTATCAGCCCCCTGTGTTTGCAGACAACGAGCTGGAGGTGTCTGTACCCTCCGCCCATGCCATGGTTCGCCGCTGCCACCGCATCTGGGCAGCCGCCAAGCAAGTGTTAATTCGCCAAGGGGACCGGGTCAAGAAGACGGCGGACCGCAAGAGACGGCCCGCTCCTGCCTACCAGCCAGGACAGAGAGTGTGGCTCTCCGCCAAGGATCTGCACCTAAAAGTTCCATCCAGAAAGCTGGCGCCGCGGTTCGTGGGTCCGTTTCCTATTACCAAGCTCATCGGTCCTGCAGCAGTTCGCCTTCGCCTGCCCCGATCCCTCCGTGTCCACCCGACCTTCCATGTGAGCCGAGTCAAGCCCGCTAAGGAGAGCCCGATGGTTCCTGCCGCTGCCCCGCCGCCACCCCCAGAAGTAATAGACGGCGGTCCGGTGTACAAGGTTAAGCAGTTACTGGCAGTTCGCAACCGGGGCCGTGGTAAACAGTATCTGGTGGACTGGGTAGGATATGGTCCCGAGGAGAGACAGTGGGTCCCGTCTAGACACATCCTGGACGAGATCCTCATCACAGATTTTCACAGGGACCACCCTGACCAGCCTGGGCCGTCAGGAGTCGGCCCTAGAGGGGGGGGTACTGTCACACCGCGGTGAGGTTGTCTCGTCTTGGGTTCTTGGTCTCGTTACTTCCTGTTTTATTTTGAAAGTCTAACTCTCCTCTCGTTTCAGGTCACTTGCCCTTCCTCATGTGTCACCAGTCTGATTGTCTCACCTGATCCCTAATCGTTTCCACCTGTTCCCCATTTCCCTCATGTGTATTTAGTCGGCGTCTTCCCTTTGTCCTGTGCTGAAGTGTTTCGTTTGTTCGTTCTCCCAAGCCCTTGTTGTGATATTCTGACCTCAATAAAGTGGGTTTGATATCTTTTATCCTTTGCATCTGAGTCCTCTTTTGGTCCTGGCCTGACATTAATCATAAATCACATATTGCCGTACAGCATACAACACCACCTATTCTGAAACTCTTGCTCAAAATACAGTAAGGGGCAAAACTCCAACCAAAACCCTCACATTTATCTTTTAGAAAATAAACACAATACATTATTGTGTTTTCTTTTAAATGCGTGACCTTTCTTTGTTCGTGAAGGCTTCATTTTAACATTCTGGGCTGGACTGTTTTGCATGAACATCCTGTAAGATGTTGTTGAACAGGATTTATCCTTGTAAATTTATTCCAAAAGGATTCCCTTGCAAATATCCTATTAGCAGAGATTTGTCCTAGTGCTGTGAAAAGCTGAAAGGCTGTCAGAGGTCTGTAGAAAGCGACCCGCTCCAGTGGTTTCTAACAGATCCACACTGGCCTCCAGATTCATTACCAAACCGAACACTTATTCTTAAAAATGAAAGGGATATTTTGAGTATGTTTGAGTTTCGAATCAAAAGCAAATAATGTAAATGTTTTGCTTGTTTCTGTGTGTGTGTGTGTGTGTGTGTGTGTGTGTGTGTGTGTGTGTGTGTGTTTGTGTTTGTGTGTGCAAAACCAGCAGGAGATCAATTTACATAAACAACAAAATCAGCATAAGGGTTGACACAGCAACTAGTGTCACCGATTGCTCACCTTTACACCATCTCTGTGAAAGTGTGTGTGTGTGTGTGTGTGTGTGTGTGTGTGTGCGCGTGTGCGTGTGTGTGTGCGTGCGTGCGTGTATGGGGGTTGGGGGAGGGGGGAAAGCACCGGAGACCTGCTAATTGATTTCAAACCCCTGGAAAGTCATTTCATCATTCTTGGTGTTTTTAACCCTTGTCTTACGACAGCCTTACAGTAGTTAGTCTGCACGGAGACGCACGGCCCTCTGGGAAATTATAAGCTCCTCAGTGTGTGCGTGTGTGTGTGTGTATGTCTGTATGTGTGTGTGTGTGTGTGTGTGTGTGTGTAGGGGAGAGAGAAAAAGAGGGACTGAGAGCGATAAGGATATGGTGGAAGAGCCCTAAAAATGAATTAGATGGGTTAAGATGGATGATTCAAGCAAAAACTCACGTAATGAGAAACCATTTTAAACAATTTCTACACCCTGCAGACATATGAGTTATTGGAGTTAATATTACCAGAGACTAGAGCCCGTTCTCACTGCTTTTTTTTTATTTGCAGGTAAAATACATCTAGACATTAAAGTTAAAACTAGGAAACATATATTATATATATATATTTTTTAGAACCCATCAAATTGACACGTTTGCATGTAAGAAAAAACAAAAACTTCCACTTTTTAAATGGAGAATTACAAATATTTCACTGAAGGCATCTTAATGTCTTAAACTTGCTTACCAAATCAATGCTTAGGCTAAATGAAAACCACAGGACATTTTAAACTATGACCAGGTGATGCATGGATTTATTCATGCAAGTGTCACCAAAGTTAGCGGTCAAACACAATTCTGTTGGAAAGCTCACAAACCAGACTGGGAGTGTTCAAACTGGGCGAGAGATAAACTGGTTTGTTTGACTACAGGGAGGCTTGACTTGTTGTCTGGTGTTATGTTACCGACATTATGTGCTTCAAGCCTTTACTGCCCTGTTTTTCTTCATGTCTTGGTAGCTTAAACCGCAGACTTTTGTTACTGTGGTGTGCAGTTTTTCAGTATCACACACAGTGACACACATAAAATCTTGATGCAACATTTGCAGATTAAAGTTTTTTTTAAATGTATTTTCCCCTCCCCTTTTCAGCCATTTGCAAAGACATTTCCAAAGAATGATTTACCAATCCTAAAAGGCTGATACGTGCACTACTGCATGCATTGTATACTTTTAAAAACAAGAAGCCGTGGGAGGAATTTGACCTTTTGCACTGTCTGGACTTTGCTGTTCAGCTCAAAGCAGGAAATGGTGGACGGAAGAGTAATTCCAAGAAATTAACATACATGAGACTGGAAACAAGGAAGTGATTTATGTTATTAGCTTTCCTCATGGACGTATTAAGAAGGCTTTCCTCTTTCAGTTCAGTAGAATACATTATTGATGTGGCAGTAGAATCAATCTAAGTTACTTGTGTGTCTCCACCATAGACTGTATAACAGCAGGTCCCCACTCTGTCAAACCTTAAACCACTTCAATCTTGCGACTGCAAAACAGACAACGATAAAGTGTGACAAATTGTATTTAATTGACAAAGCACATATTGACAAATTTGCTACAGACGATATTTAAACATTTTTGGGGATTTATGGTGAAAACATGAGCAGCTGAGTGATTCACAAAGGACAAAGTGTTTGAGTCTTTTCCAGACATTATGTATTATAGACATCCTCTTTACCTTGCTAAAAGGCGGCCATTATGTGCCATCAAACAAGAAATAAAAAAACAAGACACAACTTCAAGAACTAAAATATTTAAATAGGAAAATCGCACCAGCACTTTATATGAATCAATCATGCTTCAACAAAACTCTTCAAAACACTTTGCACTGTAAAACTCTGCTGTCCTATGATATCATCATAATCTACTTTTCACTTCTAGATACAAACAGTAATAAAAAATAAATGACAAGCTCCATAGGGCATAAATAAGTTACATTACTAGGTCAGCATATAAGGCATTATACAAAAACAACATTCCACACGTTAATGCTGAGGTTAAAATGAGAAAGTGTCAGTCAGTGCAACACAACGACGTATAAAAACCCTTTGAGGTACAAGGTTGTTCAACTTGATACCGAACATTAAAGTTAAAAGGCCTAACATCAAATTCCTAATTGGCCTAAATCAAAATCACTGTTGCATTGCAACCAATCACAAAGTTCTCATCCGAAAAGGAAATTAAACATTCAGTGTTCAGGACGTTTTATTTATCTATTTGAAGGCACGGTCCAGATGGCCCTGGAGTCCATGACCTGTCTCTGTGTGTCTGGGTGAAGCAGTGTCCGATGGCCTGCTCCGTCTCCTGGATACGCCTCCTGAAGCGATCCCGGTCTCGAGCCAGCTCCTCCCACTGGCCTTTACGAGACGCCTGGCGCGCAAACGGCCAGGTCCGCATCACATGGACCTGCACTGTAGGAGAAAACCGCACCTGAAATACAGAGGAGAATATGACAAATTAATAAAAATGTTTTGAAACAATATGTGGTAAGATGATGTTAAAGTATGCTTGTTTAGGTTGATAAACTGTACTAATTCAAGGAAGTTTAAAATAGTTGAAAATACCCCAAAATAAAAATCAAAACCATGTACTTCCAGCACAGACAGTTCTCAGTCAGGCCTGTGACCACATTACACTATGACAAGATTTTCTCCCTAGGCTTCATTTCTAGAATGAACAAACAACAATGTTTTGTACGAACTGTGCTAAATGGCTTTGCAATGATGGTGCAACTTTATTTAGTCAACATGGAGGTCGTACTCTCTGTTGACTGGTGGAGTCACATGTCAGGATTAGTCATGACGACCAGCCCTGTGTTGCTAACCGACAACAAACAGCAACTCAGCGTAACACTGAGCAGCAAAGTGTCGGCTGACTGAGTTATTAACCCTTAACTTAGACACGTGTCATGAGGTTGTAAAGGCAGCAGTTGGCACTCCCTTAAATGTACTTCCTTAAAATAATCTGTCACGTGTTCTTCTGTGTCTGATTGGGCCAAAGGGAAACAAAGATGCTATTTATCTAAAGGCAAAGCTGTATTTTAAAAATGTAGAAGTCTAATCTTTTAATCAACCCAACAGGAATCTCATTAAATGCTTAATCTTATACATTCTAATAGATAATGACCTTTTTCTGGGCGGTGCGGTCTTGCTTTCTTTCTCCTCCACTGGATTTGATTGACATGTTGCTCCAGGTCGTTTCCATGGCACCAGGCTTTTGTCTGGATGGGTGTGTTTCTTTAAATGTCTCTCTGGTCAGAGCGGGCACGGTGACTTTTGGTGATTTTTGGGATGTTTTTGCTTGTTTATTACATTTCTTGCCCTTTGTGGGTGGATTTAATGTGTGGTTGAACTGAAGGGTTCTGGGCCTTCTCCAGACTGGAGTGTAGGTGGTGTGTAGCTGTAGGGGAGCTCTGGAGACAGGCCTTAAAGTTGAGAGGGTGGTACGGGTCGTCCTTTAGGCCCAGAGACTTCCACAAATGCTCCTCTTCGTCATCCTCAGACGAAGGAGGAAACGCTGCTCTCTTTCTCCTCCGTGTCTGTGTCTGACTTGGATGGCAGGTTGGGGAAGTGTGGCCTGTTGTTTGGACATTGTGTTGGTATTAGTATTGTGAGGTGTGTTGCTGCTGACTGTGCAGGCGGTGAAGCACATGGGGTTGTAGGGGTCTTCTGGATTGCTGAAGAACTCCAGCAGCCTCTCGCTCTCCTCGCGGTCGATGTCGGGACTGGATCCGTCTGAGCTGCTGGCCCAACTGCTCCAACTGCTCTCGCTGTCGGAGCGACTGACCCAGATACTGAGAGGCCCCAGCATCTCCTCAATGTCCTTACTCATTTGACTTGCCATGAGGTCAGCCTCACTGCCCTGCCTCTCTTCCTTTTTACCTTTCCCCATGTTTGTGTTGGTGGAGATACACGCAGAGAAAAAGAAGGGGTTGTAACGGATCACTAGATTGTGACAGAGACTCCCAGAGCGCCTTGTCGAACTCCACTACGTTCTGGTCTTCTTCGCTACTCCAGTGGGAGTTCCTCTCCTCTTCTTGTTGTTGTTTGAAAACCCTCTCCTTTGAAATATCCCTCTTGTAAGCTTTCTCAGTGCTTTTATGAGACAGGTGTCGTTTGAACCGGAGCTGTCGCTGCTCGATACAAAGATGTTCCAGTCGCCAGGGAAACCCATATTCCAGCCGGATTGGTGTCCCAGAAAGATGTTGTCTTCGTTGCCGGTCGTTCCTGGACACAAAGTCGTCCACCAGTCCGCAGCAGAGGTCGTCAGCGCGCAGACTGGACAGCAGGGCCTCGGCGGGGGATTGGCCGGTGAAGGGGTCGCTGCCCTCGCTGGTGCAGAAGTTAGAGAGGGGATTGGAACCTCCGACCATCACTGCGTTGTCTCCGTCAAACAGCGAGGTGAAGAGGAAGGACTCGGTGGGGTTCGCGGCCGAGGTCATGTGCTGGATGTGTTGACCCGTCTCGTCTGTTATTCTGACGTGAAGCTCAAACCTGAACATCTGGAAAACTGAGAAATAAGGAGAAAAGTGTTAAAAAGTGAAATGTAAAAGGGGAATGATTTAAAGTTAATTATCTGTAATTTTATGCAGTTAAAAAATAAAATAAGTCTTTTTTGATTACTGCTGAATTTGAATTGGCTAATCAAGATTAAAAGCCATACTAAAACATGTTGGTGGCCTAATGAAATGGAAAACGATATAACTGTCATCAGAAGTTTTCTTTGATTGACTACTGTGTTTACAGACTGTCCCTTGTTTGATTAACAATGTATTTTTAACCAGAAGTATTTCAAAGCAGAGCTATGTTTGACTATTTGGAACAAAGCGGCCTCAAATACTATACATAACTCAATATGGAAAATCACTAGAACAATAGAATATATTTGAGTTGCTTTCTGTTAACTGGATTAGGAAATCAATACATCGTTCACAAAATAAGTAACTGGGCACAACGGAAACCTAGTTTGACTATGAAGTAATATTTTTATTTTTAAATATAAAAACCCGATTACAATGCGGTATAATAGTGACTTTTTATTTTTAACGATACAAAAAAAGGTAAACAAGTCTCAACTTTGCCATGGTAACGAGGAGCGTAGAAGCAAAAATTAACAAAGCAACACCAACAAAGTGACATGTTTTAACTCGACTTTGTTCTTACCTGACATGAAGCTGTAGTATATGACTTGAACCAGCAGCCGAAGCTGTTCCCACAACACGGTGAGCATTTGTTTAGTCCAAGGCAAAAGCGCCATTCCTCCGCTACCGAACCTCTCCATCTCAGCTCGTTCAGAACCCTTATCTGAACCTACAACCGTCGCCATTTTTTTAACGTCTTCCCTCTCCCCGGATTATGACGGTTGTTTAATAAACAGATATCCTCACGTATTCTGATATTCTTCGTCGAAAACCAACAGACTTCGCGTATTTGTCGGTGACAGATGTGCGTCGATATCCAGTCGCTTCATTTTACGGGAAGAATGGGCCATTTTTCTTTATTTCCTTCGTCAGATGCGTGCCTGTATTTTCTCCATTTTTCTCAGTTGTGTGTTGTCGTCGTAGTAGTAGAAGTGAGTGTCTTGATATTGCAACACGACCTTTAAATAGATAATGTGACGTCAAGCTGCGCTGTGATTGGACACGGCAGCTGTCACTTTCGGGACGCCACTACCCCTCTACGTAACATACCCCTCCCTGGATTACGTTACGTCTATGACGCACGGAAACTGCCAATAATTTCCCGTAGGTACCAGGAAAACCCTTTGCCTACCGCTGCAGACATTAAATAATAAAGATCTGAAACCGAAATAGTTCATAATAAAAAAAGGTATAGTTTTCAAAAAACCCAAGAAAATGAAAAGTAAAATTATTTTTTAAGGGCGATGTTTGATTTCACCGTCACACAATTTGCTTTTGTGTTATATTCCTTATACATCAAAGTCTTCGCTGATTAACAAAACCAACCTTATTTATATAAACACAAATTCAAAAACTTGAAACAACACACTAAAATAGAAACCACAACAACAGTTTCCAAGTTCACTTGTTTTATTAATCCAAAAAGTGTGGGGGTTTATGCCACCAGAGCAGAAGCTGTAGAGGACTCGCTGTAAACAGAAGAAAACAAACCATTAGAGGGAGCATTCCTCAAAATTACAACCACTGTGTCACACTGCTGTACTGATTTTAACTATTAAGTGTTATACATTGATTGAAAAATACAAAACCATATCAATGTTGGTATCAGTTTGTATAGTTTCTGCTATTATAGTCATAAAAAATATGTATTAGGAGAAAATAAAACATGTATAATCTCAATGTGTGAAGGGGACTGGCAAAGTTGGCACCAAGTAGCCACTCTGCTAATTTACCTCCATTTGCTCTAGCACAAAAGAAATATCCCAACTCTCAAGAGGAGGAGAGCAGGACAATGAATTGTGCATCTGTTCATGTATAACATTACATTTCATCAGCATAAAAACATTTCTAACAGAAAGATAGCATATGACATAGCAGTTTCCCATCTCCAGAAAGAACCACACAGGTGGGTAAACCACCCAGCATTAGGTGGCTGACTAATATTCATTTTCCAAACTAATCTAGGGAAGGTTTTCCCAAAGCAGAAGCAATACTTACTACTTCCAGTTGGGGGCCAGTACTCTCTTGGTCTTGTAGTAACGGGCCAACCTGTGGATTCTGCTTTCAACGAGAATCAGGCGGAACTTGGCATCCTTGTCCTGCAAGAATAGTAAAAAAATGTTAGGGTATGAAGTCAGAAAATTTAAATTACTGAATATATGAATCCACTCATGTACACACTAATAACTGCCAATGTCAGAGGCACATTCACCATAACAGCAGTTCCTTTGTTTAGTATTCATTGGGCATGATGGTTTTCAAAACATTGTTTTGAATTCTAAATAAGCGATTTATTAGTAGAAAAACAAAATGTATAATGTCAATGTGTGAAGGGGACTGGCAAAGTTGGCACCAAGTAGCCACTCCGCTAATTTACCTCCAACTTTTCTCTAGCACAAAAGAAATATCCCAACTCTCAATAAGAGGAAGAGTAGGACAATGAATTGTGCAACTTTTAATTGAGTGTACATTTTTGCAACAAAACAATGGAATGACTTCAGATTTAAATTTGATCAACAAATTTAAAGAAATCTAAAACAGCATATGATTGATCCTTCAGTCTCGATGAATAGCAGTGGGTTCCATTGTATCTTATTAATTTGGCATTATGGTTTTAAAACAATGTTTTGAATGCCAAATTAGATGTTTTATTTTCACTTAAACCAAAGTATAGTTGCCCCTCAACCACTAGCCCATCCAGGTTACGATCTGTCAAATGTTTAGGTTTGATTGCAAATTACAGCAATGTTTTCAGAAACTACTGACTGACCATATGGTTGGACTTTCAACTCAACTACTCAGACAATGTGACACATAAAAAGAAAACTGACAAACATTTTGGTTGAAGCAGTAAGCTACACCAGATGCCACCCTAAAACAGGTTGAATGGGCTCAATATTGGATGTTTGTCCTGGGCCTAGTCGTTTATACCTTTCTGTTTCTCTCCAGATGCTTCCTGACGGCCACAGCCTTCTTGATAAGATGGTACAGATCCTCGGGCAGATCAGGGGCCAGACCCTTGCCCTTGAGGATCCTCAGGATTTTGTTGCCAGTGACAAAGCGGACCTGAGCCACACCATGGGAATCCCTCAGAATCACACCTACACAAGGGGACAAACAGCCTTAAAACTGGGGCAGTGTGTTGCTCACAAAACATGCAGTCAGATTTTTACGACATTTAATTTCAACCTTTCAACAAATGTCAGAAACAAAAGCTTAATGTTGAGCATCATCTACTGGTTATCATCCACTCAAAAGCAAAGGGGATATTGCTGTTAAACCACATGTGCAAATAACAGCTTATGTAAATGGTAATGATATGTTGAAACAATACAAAAAGCCTTAACAAGGTATCAAACAAAACATTTTCAGTACGAAACATTTAACAAGTTGATAATTGTAATATATATCAAAAAGCTCAAGTCTTAGTGCTGGTGATTAATTCATTGTATCATGTAGTGTTAACAGCTCTGTCAGGAGTACTTTCTCATGGTTTGTTTCTGCAGTGGTGACTTGATTCAAGCTGGGCCAGAAAAAGCTCAACCCATCAAATGTGTAAGCAAATAAAAGTTGAAATACTGGGAGAAATGGAATTACTGGGAAGAGATTGCATTGATAGGTGAACTGTTGCTTCTCAAAAAAGACAACAAAAGCTTAACTTTACTCTGTCTTCTAGGCTTGGAAGACCTGGTGCCCTGTTCTATATGCAAGTAGGTGCCATAATTTAAGGAATTGGTAAACTACAATAATTAGACGATTGCATATAAACTGGGTATCCAACAGAGGCATCCAATTTATTATGGTGGTAAACTTAACATGGAAACATCTACAACACCCATGAGGCAAGTCATATTTATTTTTAATTTTGTTATAAGTACTTTTGTAAAAGCCTTCTATTACTGCTCACATTAAAGCCAGATATTATATTGCCTGAAAGAAAATTATACTGTCAACAGCTTAGTTAAGCTACTGTTCAAACTTACATTACATTTGCTATTTATTTTCCTTATCTAAAGTTAAAACAAAATGGTGACTTAGTTTGTAAAGCCATATCTGCATAGGACGAAAGCATCATGCATGCCAGTTACAGATGATGTTCACACACTAACAATGTACTTCAGAGGTCACCTTTTCTGTCCTGCCAAACCACAATATATAATAGTAAATGTCTAAACCTACGATCTCATGCAAACACTTACCGATCTGAGAGGGAGTCAAACCCTTTTTCGCCAGCTTGAAGATCTGGTCTTTTACATCATCAGATGTGAGCTTCAGCCACTGCAGGTAAAGTTAAAATATATTTAAAAAACGAAACAAATTCATTGGTACATAAACCATTCTCCTGCTTAGCCGAGAGACTGAAACACATGTCTGTATACTTACAGTGGGAACACTGCGCCTGTAAGGCAAAGCTGACTGGGACAAGCCCTTTCTGTAGGAGAGAAATAAATGCGATTAGTTTGACAGTAAGGGAAGAACGCGAAAACAAACATTAGAACATGTCCTTATCTATAGCAATGAAAGACACCAATCTTTAGCATCCGAAAATCATCCATGAAGGATGTCGGGCCGGCTAGCGCTGGCTTCATACTCGTGTTAGTGCTACATATTGTAAACTTATCAAGGTCTGACGTTACATGAGTAAAACATTAAGAGTCAGTGGCAATAACTAAAATGCATTTAAGACGTGAATGTTTAGTATATCAGTGTTCAACATTGAAGCAAAAGCCAAACAACAGAATTGTGCTGGGGCGCTAGTGCTGTCGGCTAATGCTAACTAGCTAGCTGGAGATGGATGTCGATTTGAGGATGCGTGTATTTTAAGTTAATTTCTCGGTTTTGTGTAGAATTAACCAGCTCAATTTGATCCTCAGCCACTCATAACATGTTTAGACGCTATATCTTGGAGTCAAAACCGATCAAGCGACATTAAAATTAGACTTTTAACGATAAAAAGAGAGCTCACCCGGGAGCGTGCATGCGACCCATGATGGCGGTGGAGGAAGAGAGGCCGCACACGAGTCAGAAAATGGTATTTGCGCCTGCGTCGGATATGACGCAATCACGTAAAGCATGCTGCGTAACGCGACGTAGACTTGTTGCGTACACCTTTTTTTTAACCCTCAAAACCACTATAGATCTATGCTCAAAACCCAAATAAAAACGACATAAATCCCTTTTATTTTGATATTAATTGGATAATAATGTGTTGGATACATTCAAAAAGGCATACATGATCAAATTCTGACTGTACAAGTTTTAATGTAGGTACTTAAAGTCACTATCTTTTTATCACCATTTATTATCTGTTTACAGATGCATTCATCACAGAATACATATTTATTTACATTTACAGAACAATTTATCACGTTTATTACTAACCCTTTCTGGAATATAGTAGACTACTCTTCCAAGAAGTGTCTGCTTTTTGTCTGTAATCTGTATTGAAAATAAACTAAGAAAATGTAAAAAGACACTTAAAATATAATTATCAATCTTCTGAAAGTAAGCCGTTTTGGTCCTATTAATATCAAAATGTACAAAAAATTACAGCTTTATGTTATAGTTTGGGATAGAGGGAAGATAAAATAGTTGGAGTTTGTTCCACACAGAAACAATTACATTAAATATATTTATTTCATCAGTGCTGAACACCTCTCTCCAACATTCTATATCATATATAGGATTATTATTGCATTTATTTTAACTTTGGCACCATTTTATGGCCTTGATTCTCTTTTTTCACTTTAATAATTTGGTTTTATAATTTTTTTGACCGTTATTGGAGAGAGAAATATCTTTCATTGCCATAACAGTTTCACTTTATTTCTTCTTGTGTCAAGATCCCATTGGGCACAACAATTGAACACTAAACTGCTCTCAATATTTATAAATTATAGTCTCTTTGGACACGTGTCAACTCATTGTAATGTAATGGATGGAAGTGACAGTGAGTAGCTGGAAATATGTAGCCCTGGATCCATGTTTGAAACTAACACTTAAAATCAGATTTAATTAATCAGAATTAAAATGATACTTCAGTGCCATTGATTATCGGACTAGCAGGCTCAGTGCAGATTGGCAATTCTCCATAATACAACCAAAAAGCTTTGAACTAGCCAAACTCACACCTGCTTTAATGGACGTATCAATCAGCCAACTGTTAATATACCATGTAACTGGATTGATGGAACTTTGTCTGTAATTCATGAAATTATACATACTGTATTTCAGTATATTCACCCAATACATTTCATATACAACAGAAACAAACAAAGTGTGACATCATATTTGTTCCAAAAACATTTAATTTGCTTTAGGAAGGGGGATTACAGTACACACTGATCCATTCGGGTTACAGGTCACCAATTAAGAATAAATAACTGGCCATGTTAATACAAACTCTGCTTGCTTTTCTTTGTACAGTCACTAAAAGAATGGATCAAGTCACTTACGATTCATAGTGTGAGTGTTGCTCTTAAGATCACAAAAGTCTTGTAAATATTCGCTTTAAAAAACAAACAACCTTTTCAGATAAATTCATCTTCATTTTCTTTATTAAACATTAAAAACAACTTTAGATTTATAGTTAGCGAGTGGAGAGTAAAGCAGCTAATCTCTTAGCTTAGCATCTTGTTCCCTTTTTGTGAAAGATGTTGAAAGTTGTAGTTGCCTTTGCTGCGCTGATCTAGGTTCAGTTTGCCTCAACATTCAGAATGTTTAACATCGTCAAAACTGGCTGGATCTGGACTTCACTGGCAGTTTGAAGTTATTGCTAACATTATAGCCTATAGTCACTCATCAAGGCGTCATTACACCACGGTTAGGCTCTGGGAGTGAGTGTGTGGTATTGCTGCCTACAGTGAAACAGCCTCACGTCCAGACTCCAGTTTTGTCTCAGTCCCTGAACTGCATTTTGGAAAAGTGTGAAATGTGGTTTTGAACCACCGAGAGGAAGAAACTGAACTGACTTGTGATCAGCTTTTTATTGGGCAACAATATTCTCTTCATCCAGAGCGCCAGAGACAAGAGCGTTTTCCAAAAGCTTATGATACAAAATTCCCCTTTAAATTTGTGCTGTGTGAAAAATAGTCAAGTAACACCATGAGAGAAAGACCTGGTAGTGTGCATTTAGTGGCCGTCCACTTGTTACAAAAAAAGCCTTTTATGGTGCGGAATCTGTTGTGGAAGAACTAACGATATAGCTTTTACAGTTTACAAGAATATAGATTTTTTTTCTTTAATAAGGACATTCAGATTGTTAATAAAATATACATTGCAATAAGGCCAAGTTGAGCATTACAAGGGATGGTGAGCGCAAACAAAGGCACCCTGTTGGACTCCCTACCTGGGAGAGTGGTTTGATTTGCAGTCCCCTCTTAATTACTTTTGGCACATTCTCGGGGGAATCATATTAAGGTCACCGTTGATTTCCTGGAATCTGGTGTGTTTGGACTATTCTACCCAGAAGTGTCTGCGGCTAAGCAGGAAACCCCTGAAGCCTCCTATCTGTCTATATAGAAAATAAACAAGGAAAATGTAAAAATGAGCCCCCTTTCTAGTCCTTAAAAAATAAATGTGTCAATCTATATATACTCTTCTGAAAGTAAGCCGTTTTGGTCCTCTAATATCAAAATGTACAAAACATTACAGCTCTTTGTTATAGTTTAGGAAAAAGAGAGAGAGAGACAACATAAGTGGAGATCTTGATTAGTTAAAGAGGGAGAGAGAGACACATAGTGAAGAATGGAGAGCAGGCTCCCCTTTGAGGGTCTGTGAATCGGCCTGGCCGGTTTGCCCTTTGAGGGTGCTTCTGAAGGAGTTATTCAGTCTGCATTCATGTCATATGGGAATATTAAAGAAGCAACATTATCATTATTATCAGCAAGAACTTTGATGTGTGTAAGGATTCCATGATGAGATTCTGTAAAGTTATATTGTTACTGATCAGTTGTTTAACATTTCTGAACTTATCGATACAGTTTTTCAGCTGTATCTTTTCATAATTCTTAAAAATAAATTTCTTTAACATTATTCATGTGAGAGAAATGGTCCATTTGTTTGGTTAGATTGGCTTCACACTACAAATTTTATGTCAGAAATCCTAAAAATGTTAAGGTGACCAGTATTTTCAAGTAAGGCCACGTCTGCTGTTTTCTTCCCATATGAGGTGAATGCAGCTTTTTGTCATTGAGGCGGAGTCGTTCCCTTTGCTTGGGACAGGGGCAGGGTGACGGGGGGGTTAGAAGTAGGGGACGGCCGTCAGTTTGTACCACTTGACCGTCTCTTTGCTGAGGTCAAAGTCTTTGAGTCTGAGCGTGATGCCGCCCAGGAAGTAGTTCTCACGCAGCGACTCGGCACTGAGCACGCTCAGTTGGAGCTCCCGCAGGCCCAGGGTTTCCTTGCTGTAGCCACTGTACACCAACTATGGAGAGAGATGAGGGACAAAAGTGAATAATGTGTAAATAAAGTTCGATTCTGGAGAATACTTTTTCTCAAAATCATTTAGGCAAAATCAGTGAATAACACCTCACGATTTGTATGACCTGTCTGTACTCTGTGTGATGAAAATCTGGTGTAAATACACCGCTTAAGTTAAGGACAGGTTAGCTGATCGTGAGGAGACATTCATCTTTTTTTTTAAAAGCTCAGATTATAAGAACCCAAACCATGGTACGGCATGATAATAATTATAATATCAACGTTTAGTATATCCTTACCATCTCATTGAAAGTAGGGTTCCTGGTTTTCCTGGAGATCTTGGTCTTGTGTTTGGAAGTCTTGTGTGGATCTGGAAGCAGGTAGGTTTTCACGTATGGGTTGGGATCCGTTCCTTCTTCAGAAACCTGAAATGGGGAATATAGTTTTGGGTTAATAATTGACAGCAGATAGGATAAACAATACAATGTATTAAAACTTAAATAACTGTCTTTCAAAGCAGCATCTAGTCAGTTTAAATCATGGCTGTGTTTTTACCAGATCTCTGATGTGCATGACCATGATGAAGAGAGTGCTGTTCCTGTAGGAGATGGAGAGCTTGACTTCTCCTTCCACCCGACCAGAGGTGGGGCTCATGGAGGCTCTGCAAACAAGTCACATTCATGAAGCTTTTACCACAAGGATACACATACTGGAAGGTTATGTCAGGGTAAAAACAAGCTTTATTTTATTTGTTTTTAGTATGCAAAAGATCTGTATTATATTATATCAAAGTTAGCATTGTGATTTGGCTATCCATGTGTAAATTAATGTCTGTTTGGTTTGTTTGTGTGCTTCTGTATTCCTAACTTGCCTCTGCATCTTTGGAAATGTACAAATGTACATGTTTCTGTTTAACTGGTCGGATATGTTATATACAATAGGAGTTCAAAAAAAAAACTGCCAAATAGCCATTTAATCTGAGTATACAGTGTTTTTGACCCAATACTTATTATAAAAGGATGACAACAGCTTCAGTATTTTTCACACAGTGAGCATGACAAAGTGCTGCTATGTACCTGGTGCTTTGGGCGTGGCGTCTAAACCTTCTGTCTTGTCGTCCCGTGCAATTGGATGATAGAAGGTGTAGATCAGGTCACACTGCAAAACAAAGAACATTGCTTTACTTCACTGATTCGTACATTATACCATCATGTGTAAATAAAAGTATCTATCTATCTATCTATCTATCTATCTATCTATCTATCTATCTATCTATCTATTTTCTGTCTTCTATCTATCTATCTATCTATTCATCTATCCATCCATCCAGTCATCCAGTCATCCATCACCATAATTGTCCCACTGAGATGACTCTTTCCTGGGCATGCTTGTGGTACATTGGTACCTGTGTGACCTCCGTGGAGCTCCTCATCAGGTTGTGGACATAGTTGTTGAGCTCCAGCTTCCTCTTGGCTGCCACCTCTTTGATGTGGGTGCGACCGAGCACCATTTTGTTAGGGAAACTAGAGGCAAGGAGAGAGAGGAGAGAGAGAGAAAGATGAATTTGCTATTCCACAGAATCTGATGCAACTCTCCTCAGTGTTACTGTATTGTGAGGCTGTGAGTTGGCATAGCAACCTCACAAGGTGATAGAGGGAAAGTAGATCGGGCAATAGTGGGCTTGTAGTGTAGGGATATTAAATCTCTTAAATGCAATTTCTAAATGTCTAATATTGATGTATTTTATGCCCCTGAAAATCACTTTGAATTGGCCTTGTGCCTGAATTGTGCTTTATAAATATACCTGCCTTGCCTTGGGATATTAATCCAGTAGGTCTTTCAAACACATGACAATTAACTAGCTAATCATCACACTGTGCTATTCCCCCATGTGTCCACAAAGGAAAGCACTGTATCACTGTATCCTAATTAAAAAATCAGATCAATAATTAATGTAGCTATGAGGAGCTTTCAGTTTTTGTTGATTCTAACGTCCCATTTGGACAAAAGCGGGAGTGTTCTTACAACACTAGCATCTGTTCTCCTAAAGATCTTAAAGATAAACCTAATGTATTTCTATGTGGCTATCTAAGATCAATAATGGCGATATGACATGGTGAAGCAGATTGAACTGTGATATAGTGCTACGGAGGAGGTGACGTCTTACCCGGCAGCTTCCACAGGGGGAAGAGGATGGACAGTTTGTTGTGGAGTTCCTGAAACTCGTCAAACGTGCGGAAGACAAACTGGGGCTCGTTCTGCCCCTCCCTCAAGATCCTCACCACATACGTTGGGACACGGAGGAGGAGAGAGAGAGAGAGAGGAGAGAGACGAGAGAGAGAGAGAGAGAAGAGAAGAGACAGAGAGACAGGTGTAGGAGAGAGAGAGAGAGGATAGCATATCAGTGTCATGGAACAAGTGACATTTTGTTTTTGGGGGGTTCGGGGGGGGGACATTAAACAACATTAAACATATAAACAGAGAATAAACACTCAAACACGGGTCACAATAGACACATGGCAGGCAGATACCACAAATACAGGCGATCCCAGTCAATAGTACAATACATACCATCAATAATCCAATACAATAATCATGTGATTTTTTTTAATAGTGTCATAGTTGTGCTGGGGTTTTAAGACAAGCTTGACAATTGATTTTCAGTTTTTAAAAAGCACGTTATAAGTTGAATCTGTTATTATTATTATATGAGACTGTGAGCCTCACATAGTGCTTGTCGGGGTTGTATCTCTTCTGGAAGGAGAAGATGGAGGCGTGCACGATGCGGCCCTCCTGTTTCAGAGTGTAGGTCTTGGGGGAGAAGGACAGGATGGGCTCGTCGTTGGCCGGGAGACCAGAGAACCTCAGCTGGGCCAGGTTGTGGATGAAGAAGTTAAACTTGGTGGCCACGCTGCCCAGACTGGACTCTATCAGTCTGAAGAGGAGAGAGGAGAGGAAAGAATATGGGGAAATCAGGGAAGAGGTTATCATTATGTCATCATGCTGTTATATCTTGAGCTAAAGCACATCTCTTGTCATCAGACTTGAACATATCACGCAAATAGTTAAAATCTTTCATAATTTTATTTTCCCTTTTTCACCAACAGCAGCATTGTAATCCATTCAGTGATTCAAACACCAATACAGAATTGTGCATGACAAAATACCAATCAGTTATGGAAGGGTACACAGCTTTCAGCGTTTTCATGAATGATAGAAATGGCTGCCATTGTCTTATTACATATACCGTGGAGCCACCCAAATACACTTATATTCTTCTCCGTATGCAAAAACCTAGTAAGTTCTGCAGTTCATTGGACAGTTATATGGACAAATTAGTGAGGTGAATTCAATAGCATTCGAGTAATGTCTGGGAAAGTGAATGTAAGTACAACAAATATATGCAATCAATGGGAAAGGGGTTAAATGGACTCAAGAGACCTTAGAAAAATGCATTAAATATAATGTCCAATGTACAGTTCAAATCTAACCCGACAGGTTTGACAAAAACAAGGTCCATCTGATACCACTTCTATTGTGTCAGTTGTATTTGTTTTTCTGAAACGTGAGACAGCAGCTCTTCCTTTACTGCATACGCCTTTGCTGCCATCTGGTGGATTTTGGGAATATAGCAGCAATAAAAAAAAATCTCCTTGAACACAAAATAACAGGCCTGTCCAAAATAGCAGCTGTGTACATGGGACTACTACAGACGAGAACAAAACAACTCAGAACAGTGTGTGATATATCCCTTTCTTTTCCTCTGAAGTTGTGTAAGAGTTGGGAGAATAACACTATAATTTGGCTGCCAACCAACGTTTTTTTTTTCTTCAACAGGCATTGAGACAGATTAGTTTGAGTTTGTGCACTGACCTGGTGAAGAAGATGGTTGCATCAGCGTCTGTGTTGTGCGGCTGCAGGGCGTCAAACACATACTTCAGATCCTGAGAGCCGGTCAGCTCGGGGAGGCCGGATGATGTCATCTAACACACAGACACAAGGACAGGAGAGGTGTTAACACAAGGTCACACACATGATTTAGGGTTATTCATTTCCAAAGTAGTTCACAAAGTGTTCCCATTTATCTCTATAATCTATGTGACTAAATACAACACTAGAATAAAGACTTAACCTTCAAAATAGTGCACATCAAAAGTTAAGAATCCTTATTGAACCATGAGTTCATTAATAGCACTCAACAACAGCATAAGGCCATATACAATTCTAGAATATTTTTTTTTTTGGTTTCTGGGCTGTCAATCATTTCAGAATAAAGAAAGTCAATAATTTAACTTCACCGTGTTAAGTGTATTCCCTTTTCCCCTTATCATTATGCTTTTATGTTGTTTTAATTCACAAGTATTCCCTTTGTGTTTGATAAGTCATACAAATGCACTTCTTTAGAAATGGCATAAACAGCATGAATTATTTTCAGAACATAAATAGGCCATATTCCTCAGCATGTTCTATAAACAGACTTTTCCAGGACAACAATGAAGCATCGATTTATTATAAAAACTGCTTTGCTTGCAAATCTTGTTATTCTGGCTCATGCAGGTGTGAAAGAAAACAGTTCACGAGAATCTGAAAAACTTTCACTGCAACTAGAGTTACAAACAATTAGTTGATTAGTTGAAAATGTTAACTTAATGTGTGTGTGTGTGTGTGTGTAGTGTGTGTGATGTGTGTGGTGTTGTGTGTGTTGTGTGTGTTAGATGTGATGAGTGTGTGTGTGCGTGGTGTTTGTATGTGTGTATGTGTCTGAAAGAGAGTGTGAGTGTGTGCGTGTGTGATGTGTGTGTGTTTGTATGTGGTGTGTGTGGTGTGTGTGTGTGAGTGGCGGTGTTGTATGTGTGTGTGTGGTGTTCTTGTCTCACCAGTGACAGCAGGTTGAGGAAGAGGCCGGAGTGCTTGCGGATGAGGTTGTAGGCCTGGCAGCACAGATCTACAAACAGCTGGAAGCGACTGGTGGGCCGCTCGCCTCCGTTGATGACGTACGCCATGTCAGACGTCAGGACGAACGGAGCCCGGTCCCTGATGGGAGGAAAGGGGGTTTAAACTTAAGCTTCTAGGAGGGTTAGCCAAGGGGGTGTGTGTGTGTGTGGTGGTGGTGTGTGTGTGTGTGTGTGTGTGTGTGTGTGTGGTGTGTGTGTGTGGGTGTGGCATGTGTGTGTGAGGAATCAAAGGCCTTCTTCGCTTTATATCCTTGGGGAAATCTGGATCATGAAAGTAAAAGCACTTCCTTCCCTAATCCCTACAAAACTAAATCTACCAAAGGAGAACCCTGACGTAAATTACTACAAAGTATCAGTGCGATTGTGTGTGTGTGTGTGTGTGTGTGTGTGTGTTGTGTTGTGTGTGTGTGTGTGTGTGTGTGTGTGTGTGTGTGTGTGTGTGTGTGGCGTGATGTGTGTGTGTAAAAGGCAGCTTCTTTTCTACAACACTCAAACTACCAAAAGGAGCACCCTGAAAAAGTCACTACAAATGCTCTAAATACTTCATTTGAGATGTTCAGAGGCCAGGAATAGCAGTCTGTAGTAGTGGGGCGTCCCACCTGGATGGAGCCCAGCTGGGCTGCAATGTAGGAAGCAACTACGAACCAGGCCATGCTTGAAAATACACATTCATCTTGTTGTGTCAAAAACAGCGACTCATACATCTGAAATTCCGTGACCCACAAAGGAATGGTGGTTCACTGAGTTTACTTCTTGAGTGGCCTAATGATCAGCTGACATGACAGTGACATCAAAACCATACACGTGTCAAACTGAATTATTTCCCGGACGTTTACAGAAACACATTCTCATACACTACAACCGGGAACCAGCTAAAATATCGATGTCCTCATCACAGAAATAGATAAGGTAGCCAATAGACCAATGTCTAACAACTTTGTGTATTCTTTTATGATTCTGTGTCATACATTCCCCTATGAGATCAGCGGGTACAAGCCCATTACACCATATATTATCTGATAACAACCTGGTTATAAAATCTAAAGACAACAATTAACGCTCTGATACGCTCTTATGAATGACCCTTTCCACCCATGATAGCACACCGTAGCACGTTCTAATGCCAACGCGACACTGAAACGCTAAAGAGCCGTTGTGGATTCTTCACCTTTTGAAGCTGCCGAACATCTGGGCGTGACCCAGGAACTTCCCAAAGTCGATGTGGAACATGTGACCGGTGGAGCGCAGCATGATGTTGTCGTTATGGCG
The DNA here is from genome assembly GCA_026122265.1 of Ammodytes dubius. NCBI lineage: Eukaryota > Metazoa > Chordata > Actinopteri > Uranoscopiformes > Ammodytidae > Ammodytes > Ammodytes dubius. The sequence continues at coordinate 5,019,764 of CM047513.1, read as the reverse complement.
ATCACAGATGCCCAGGACGTAGGTGGCCACGCAGCAGCCCGCACACGAGTAGATGAAGTTCTCTGAAGCCTGAAACACAGGGAAAGAGAAAGGGTTTCTAGAGTGATTGACAGAAATATAGATATATATCTTTCATCTGAGAGATTTTCCAGATTTGACTTGATTGTACATGTCAAAGGAATCTTCACCCATACGGAACCAGCGTTCTATCATTATAAAATAACTATATATAATATAATGATTGAGGTTTTTCTTCCCTCAGTCTTCCCTTGGCCACAGCTGTCCTGTAATCCTAACCCTTACTGTGATGTCAAGTAAGGAAACTGTAGGGTTAGACAGTGAGACATAAACACTTTTTTTTGCACATTTATACTAAATAGGATCTCCAAGTTCAATACACTTCATATTCCAACGGTGAAGTAGGTCTTTAATGTCTTGTATGTAATGTAGTCTTTTAATTCCTGTCTTTTATTTTATAGGCTATTTTAATGTTTAATGTTTGTGCTACATGTATTGTATGCCCTTTTAAATGGGTTTAGCACTTTGTAACTTTGTTTTGAAAAGTGACCTATAAATAAAGGTTATTATAATATAACATAGCCAGTACTAACATGATGTGTTATATATTGTGTTATATACTCATTTTATAATTGAGGTAAAATGTTACAAGTGAGGTTTAAGACGTCAACGCCTGAGAAATCCATGTACTTTTTGGAACCAGGGAAACATAAAGGTATTTCCTACTTATTCCCCCATAGATTTCAAAGAAGTGATTTAGCAGACCCTACATTAGCATAACAGCAGATTGAAGTCACAGGCACCAAACACAGCAGAGCTCCATATAAGGACGTATCTGATGACACGTTTATAAACCTGCTTCCTGCTGAAGTCAGGGTCACACTTTGAACAGTAGGTCTTTAGGGTCAGAGGTCTGAGCTGGGAGTAAGGTTTCACATTTCACAGCTTTCAAAGGCTGTTAAGTTTCTACAACTGCTGTAAACTTTAAGACTTTGACTGTGTGCTTTTATCTCCGTGTCAGCCACAACACATTGTGTCGAAGGAAAATGGTGGTTGTTTCTCCTATCATCTACACACCACACACACACACACAACACACACACACACACACACACACACACACACACACACACACACACACACACACACACACACACACACACACACACACACACACACACACACACACACACACACACACACACACACACACACACACACAGCCTATTACCTTCTCGTACTCATCCTCAGCAGGGTTGTACTTGCGGAGCCACTCTGCCAGCGGTTTGTCTTTGAAGGATCCGGTGACTCCGTACTCCACCTGGATCTTTCTCAGTGTGTCGGAGGAAGGCACCAGCTCCACCATGCCTTAGCAACACACCACACAACTTCAGTTAACACAGTGCTTTGAATGAATACGTCATAACATTAGTCTGTAATGACAATGCCACTACATAGGTGTCCACTTGTGAATCACAATCGGTAGTTAGAAAAAAAAATCGGTTTTGATAAAAGGTTATGATTATATGACAGAGGTGATGTCAGACAGAAAGGTCATTGCCAATGTGAGTGTGTCTGATCCAATTTTTACCATTTGTATAGTCTACATATCTGAGTGTAATAGCATCAAGAAAGCATTCAAGGCCGACTGAAATTCAATTGGTCAAAGCACCTTCAGAGGTGTAACAATGTCAGTAAGCAGTCATTGGAAATAGCCACTAAATGTTCTGAATATAGCCATGGTCTGTCCTTGAGACAAAAATAGCTTAAGTTACACTTCGATAATGATCTGTATTGTGATCTGGCCCACAGAGATGAAAATGCGTGGGTTAAATGTGTATTACAGTGTCTTGAATCTCATCTAGATCTGATCAGAATATGACACACTGGATGTAGCAGGGGACCATATATGGGTAATTTGTTGATTTCAAGTTGAAAAGGACAAGTGAAAATGAGCCTGTTAATGTGTTTAGAGTGTTACCTTTGTCTTTGCCGGTGGAGATGCATTTGAAGTTGACGATGCGCAGGTCCAGCCCCTCCTGCAGCCAGATGCGATCCATGATGCGGATCATCTGCAGAGCCAACATGTCCTGCCTCAGGTCCTCTCCAACCTGACACACACACACACACACACACACACACACACACACACACAACACACACACACACACACACACACACACACACACACACACACACACACACACACACACACACACACACACACACACACACACAACAGACAAACAAGGAGACATCTGTTATATGTATGTGATTTGGTATTGTCCATTAAAATGTTCTAACTGTTTCCATTTTAACCTGCACATTTATTGTATTTAAATGTTGTATTTCTATTTGTTAGCTTTTCATTTTTTCAATTCTATTCATTCGCTTTTCGAATGTGTATTATGTATTTTAATCTTGCCCCTGTAAAGCACATTGAATGGCCTTGTGTCTGAATTGTGCTATATAAATACATTTGCCTTGCCTTGCCTTGCCTTAACTATTTTTTTTGTATTGCTCAAGGGATCCTGTTAACTTTTGAATTTTTTCTATTATAATTTATGTATTTTTATTTTCCTTTCCATGTTGTTTTTTTTAGTCTTGTCATCAAAGCCTGTGTGTGGTAAGTGTATCTTCTACCTGTATTAACAATAAAGAAAAACTAAAAAAACGCATTACACCAACACACTGCACTATTGTTATTACCGGCTGTATTTTACTTTGGCCACCAGGGGGCGCAGAGTTAGGATGATAAGCATGTCAACAACAACAACAACAATGTGGTCATAAAGGGTTTTGATGTACCCAATTACAATGGCACTGTTGGAGTTAATGGAGGGTTTGACAGAGGTACCAGTTTTATTTTTGTTGGAATATTGATGGCTGTTTGTATGGTTAATTTTATAGCGTTTTCCATGGTCACACACAGTTCAGACACTATTAGGCTACTGTACCTTGAACATAACGTTGATCTCTTCTCCCAGTGGGTCTGCGTTGACCAGCGCCAGCTTGAGGGGAACTGCGTTGGAGTTGAAGAAGGAGCAAGCCTACACACACAGACAAACAGACAAGATGATTTTATCTTCTGTACATCTACATTTTTAATTATTCATGGGCTGTGAGTGTGAGTGTGTGTGTGCCTGTGTGTGTGTGTGTTACCTTGACGTTTAGCTCCTTGGCCACTAGACTGGGGCTGAGTGGCAGTCTGCAGCTGTTCCTCTGGAAGAAGTTCTGGATGTTTTCAAGGCCTTCTTGCAGCGCCGCCTGAACACACACAAACACATACAAAACAACATTATAACAGCTTCATGTGATGTTAGAACACACACACAAAATGTAAAGTTAAAAATCTTTTTTTTTTAAATATTACAGTCCAATGGCAACCGCACACACAACACACACACACACACACACACACACACACACACACACACACACACACACACACACACACACACACACACACACACACACCTGTCGTGTGGACCCGCTGGCCTGTCTGACCCTCTCTGCCACGGCTCCTAGCAGTGTGACGAGGTGCGTCTGTTTCTCCAGCTCGGCCCTCAGTTTGGCTCCACACAGACACAGCAGCGCTCCCAGCACTCGCTCATAGCGCTGGCCCCACGCAGGGTCCTGCACCGCATCCTTCAGCAGCCTGAAGACAATACACACAATCACAACACACACACAAACACATACAATAAATGCTTAACGTCATGTAAGCAAAGTGTGGCACAATCTATATAAAAAATCATTTAAAATATGTAATTTATAACAAGTTCTCCTAGTTTGAATAAGTTACTTTAAGAACCCATTTAGTGCTCTAAATTCATGGAATGCCCTGTCAAGAGATTTAAAAATGAATATTCTCCCTACTTTTAATATATTTAAACTATGTTTTCTGAATTTCACACTTATATCACTGTAACTGTTTTAGCAGAATGTCATGTTCTTTGAAGAGACAGAGATGAAATGGGGCAAAGAGGGGAATGCCATGCAGAGAGGGGGGCGGGCGCTCTTACCACTACACCACGAGGCCCCTCCCCCATCCCCCCACAATTACCCTATTTTATCATTGTTTTATCAATATGCTATATGACGATTTATCTTATACAATCCACTCAAACCAGGCAGAGTGCCAGCTGGTTCCCTTGCTCACCAGTAGAGGTAGTGGGCGATGTTGATGTTGCCTTGTGCTCGGGACAGCAGGAACATGACCAGGGCGTTCTTCAGGTGACACTCAAACTTTAACGCCTGGAAACAGACGCAAGAGAACAAGTGACTTAGAATGACGGATGGAGGTCGTTGTGAGTGAAGTGAACATATCAGAAAAAGTTGAGGAATAAATGAATGAGTAACTGCTTTATAAACATGTGAGAGGGGGTTTCAGTGACCCTACTAGATATTTATTAAGTGCATCTTTGTAGCGTGTGTCTTTCTGTACCTGTACAAGCTGTGGCAGGTAGTCAGTCAGCTCATCGTCACTGCTCTTCTCGATCCAACTCACAGCCACAGTTCTCACTTCAGTGTCTGCAAATCTACACACACACACACACACACACACACACACACACACAACACACACACACACACACACACACACACACACACACACACACACACACACACACACACACACACACACACACACACACACACACACACACACACACACACAATTAATGTACAGTTAAAAGAGCTAAGGTTTGAATATTCTCAGACACAACTTTATCACCATTTTTTCATCATCATAATATAATGTGTATTTTTCAAATTAAAATATATTTTTCAAGGTTCATTCTATTTCAATCACCACAGATTTCTTCTGGACCTTCGTTACCACGGACCAAATGTGTGCATCAGTGTGTGTGTGTGTGTGTGCATCAGTGTGTGTGTGTGTGTGTGTGTGTGTGTGTGTGTGTGTGTGTGTGTGTGTGTGTGTGTGTGTGTGTGTGTGTGTACAGTGCATACTTTGACTCGAGCATCTCCAGCGCGGTGACGGGGGGCAGCGGGGGCCAGTGGTGCAGCAGGTTGTGGATGTGAGCCATGCTGGCCCAGTCCCAGCTGGGCACACTGGCCAGCACCTTGGGCAGGCTGCTGGGGTGGGACGCCCGACACTGCAGCCGGTGGTCCCACAAGAGCTGGTGGTCGGCCCGCTTCAGACTGGGAAGGGAGGGAAGACAGAGGGGGAAAAGATTGGAAAAAACAAAAAATGAATAAATATTAAATGGATTGGGTGATAATTAAAAAATATATAAAAAATATATAGGCCTTTATAATAAATAAATAAATAAAAACATAAATGAACTATTTTGTCAAATGCAGAGCAGACTTTTGGTTTGCCACGAGTGTATCCATCGTACGTAGCCAAAGCAATGCAGGTTCTCTCAGAATATCTGATGAGAAATACATTATTTACAGTTCCTCAAGATCTGAAATCCCATGTACATTTAAGAAAGAAAAATGAAATTGTAAATATAAAGCCGGTGAAAATAGAAGAGCCCGGACATTTTCAGATACACTCTCCCTGTAATAAATGTACAAACATACAACCATGTCATCAAACAAGATTACTTGTATAAAATAATGAAATAATTAGAACACCATTATATCTGTCAGCTAGCATTTGCCTTTCTGAATGTGCCAATGTTATTGTTCTACTGTAGTCATGAAAACTAAAAATTCTCCTTCAAGGATTAATAAAATATCACACACACTGAAACAACACACAACAGATAAATCAAACTGCAGCTCCGCAAGCCTCGTGCCCACAAAGACTGGAGGCCTGAATGGGGCAGGACAGAAAGCAGGCGGTGAAAGCCCCAGTGAAGAGAGCGCTCTGTGCTAAAGCGCCCGCTGAGTGTCATGGACGTTGGCAGTGTGGAGGAGATTTGGCATAAGAGAGCATTTAGCAGCAGCCCGGAGCAGCTGGGAGAGAACACACACACACTGGAGCAGAGAATACATACTGGCGTTTATAGGGTTAAACTGTGGCTGGCAAAGTCAGTGGCATCTTTTAAAATCTCTTCCTAAATCTTGTAATTCCAACGGATTTTGGGTGGTCTGAGGCACTGCCAACAAGCTGTCCCGCTGAAGGGGAGAAATACTGTTCCTGTGTGTGTTTCCAAAAACTCTAATACTGACTGTAATACAAGCAGCATTTACAATGGGCTACAATTATAATTTGGAAGCACATACCGTGTATGGTTTTCATTAACCTGAGGTCACATTTTAATTTTGTAAAAATGTAAAAAATATACAATGGTTTAATTAAATTGCCATGAATCTTGCATTGTTATAATATCAGCAATGACGTACGCTCTCATATAAACTTAATCGTTGTTGTCTTAGAAACACAGGCTCACACTTATTTTCCACACAGCTGTCCACTGCAAAGAAATTAATCAATATCAAGTTTAGTTGCATTTTTTATCCATTTCATAACAATTTTAGAAGTTATTACAATATAGCGCCGTTGCTTTAGGCCTCTTGTGTTCAAAAAGCACATCTGTTTAGTGCATCAAGCAGAACAACATTAAGACCACCTGTACTAGTGGCCTTAACTGATGTCAGCGCTTTTAATTTGAAATCCTTCCTGCACACCGAAGTTCCCTTAGGAAACTCTTAAGGGACGTAAACAGCCCATTAATTGTCAGACACACTCATGATTTCTACTATATCCTTGTATGCGCTGATAACAGTGTGTGTGTGTGTGTGTGTGTGTGTGTGTGTGTGTGTGTGTGTGTGTGTGTGTGTGTGTGTGTGTGTGCATGGAGATCTCGTACCCAAAGTTGGAAGCTCTGCTGCAGATTTCTCCAGTTTGCGTCTCAGGTCTGGGTCCAGCTCCTCCAGGGTGTGGGGCTCCGGGCTGGGGGATTCATTTGGTCCCACGTATAGAACCTCCAACGGTGGGCTGGGAAAGTCCACCTGACAGTCACACAGATAACAGGAAATTCAATTTAGGAACTAGGGATTTGCCTTAAAGGTGCTCCGAGGAACTTTGAGTTTTTGTTCATTCTTGCAACCACTTTGGACAAAGGCGGAAGTGTTTTTACTACGCCAGCTGTTGTTCCTGGGTGAGTGTACCCATGACAAAGACATAACGAAAAACTATATAAAAATAGCATTCTTTGCACTGATGGTTTTGTTTGCTGTTACAGGTAATTTATGATGATGATCAGAGGAAAAATGTTTCAGAAATATTTAAAAGTTCCTCGTAGCACCTTTAACAATGATTGAAAGTGTTAAATAAATAAAGTTTGATTTAAACCACTTCATATGCTAATGCAGCTAGCAGCAGCAGCACCACCCACCTGCAGTATTATCCTCTCGGTGGGAACCCTCTTGCGGCTTCCTACAGAGCCGGCGGCTACAGCAGCTCCCTGGGGCGACGTCCACAGACACAGCAACCTGCTGCCTCTGGCCAGCACCCTGCACAATAAGTTTAATTTAAGTAATCAAATGGCAAAGTTGTGTGATAATATCTATATGGAAAAGTGTTCACCCTATTCAGCTGCAGTGTCTCGCCTTAAACTGTGGCAATGTGCGAGTGATATTCGATTTTTTTTTTAATAAACCAAGAGACATCCACTAGAATGTCATGCTAACAACACATGCAGCCCCTGTCTGTCCCCTCACCGTCTGAAGTCAAAGAGCGGCATGGACACTTTGCCGAGCAGCTCCGGAGCTTTCCTCTGCTTGTTGGAGTCCGGGGAGCCGCTGGCGTTCTGGTTCAGAACCCCGAACAGAGTCAGGCTGAGGATAGACTCCAGGGGGAGAACCGCCACTGCTATGGGGAAGTTTATCCTGGGAGAGAGAGGGACATGGGACAGTGTTAGCAGCGATGGGAGGATAATGGAATGAAATTAAAGCTATAGTGCGTAACTTTTTAATTTAAATTAATGTCGGTTACATTGAAGCCAATCGCCAAACGAGTTGACACAAAAGTTGATTAAGCCTATCATCTCCACAAAACTCCCTCTGTATTTCTCAGCATGGCAGCGTTTACAAAGGAAAATCCCAAGAAGCGCAGAAGAAATGTTTCAGTTGTTGATTCCACTGCTTTAAAAAATACCTGGACGTATAGCAGAAGGTATTTATTCCATGCCCGATCACTGAAGGCTTAACCTAAAGTAGATGCGCCGCCGACAGTGTTGTTGTAATTACTCAGAATTCCTCATGGGGGGCGACAGGTTACGCAATTTAGCTTTAAATAAAAGGAAAGGAGAGTTGGAAAGCTGCCACTCACAGTTCGTCCCACTTGATGTGGTAGAAGAAGCTCTTGTATGTTCCCACTCTCTTGGACTGGATCGGTTTGAACAGGTTCTTGCCGTTGTGCGTGAGGGAGCAAATCAGGAAGTACTTCTCATAACTGCAACAAAAACAAACAACAACACCATTGCCATTAATTATTGCTCCTGTGTGTCTGTGTAAGCACACTCTGGCTGATCAACGGGTAGATTTGATGAAACCATATGAACTGAAAAAAGACAACAACGCTTACTGTAGGATGGCTATTTTTGGACATAGTGTTGCTGGTTAAATGCATTTGTATTGATAAATGAACCAATCGATTTAAGAAAAATTCGGATTAGCCTCTTAATAGTTGCCTCAGCTGCAAGTGAAAAAACCTGCGTAGGTGGACCATGGCTTCCTAGGGCCTTTAAGACTGTGCTGTATTAAGATTTTTTTTCCCCATGTATATATACAGTACTGTAATCACAAAATAATCCTTATTACAGCGAACATTCATTTGATGCACATTTTGTTGAATAGACAGGAGGGGGGTTCATATTGCTCGATGTGATGCAATAAAAAATTCATTGACACAAATTCAAAACTTCAAAGAATAACCTCTGTGTGTGTCTATAAGAGAGAGAGATATGCATGTGATTGTAGCGCTAGAATTCAAGCTCATCAGTTACACATTGTCACTATATACGACAGGCTGGATCCCCCGCTCGGTGCCATCTGTGCTGGCAGCTCCGTCATGTCATGGTGTCTCTCAATATGCTCGCAATGCTGTGGCATCTACTGAGGCTCCAGATGGATTGAGACACCGTATCCACAACAACACCCACCACTCAGACCTCAATACTGTCAGGGTGCATTATTGTAACACAACAGTACAACATATACACCTAGCTATGTGTGTCTGGGCCTGGAATATACTGTACTCTCTGTAATCCATCTAGCCTTGGGATCGAGAGGAGCTAAATATTTTCGGAGGTGTCTCTGGAATGGCTGTCACTGCAGCAATGTTTTGGTGCTGCTGGCTTAAAATAGCTTCTGCTGCTGGAGGAGGAGGCAGCGCTGGAGTAAATAGACCTGTTATTAAAACAGTTCCCTGTCTCTACCAAGGCCTCACTAGCCGACCATGAGAATAACCATGGAAGGAAATGAGACGGCAGCAGCCTTTTTCTAACTGTCCCCCATCTTACAGTCAGGGTGACAGTTTCTTTCTTTATTTTTATTTAAATGTGCAAATTAATTTCTTATCCGATTTTGATCGCTTTATGAGATTTGGTCTTTCTGGGGATTCACAAATGATGGACATACTAATTGCATAACAGCAGAAAAACAACAACAAAGGCCTTATACACTTATAGCTGAGGACTATTCTTCAGTGATTACAATAAATGAAATTATGCTGGCTCCGAATTAATTCTTTATCTTCCCATATTCAACCTGGGGAATTTCAAAAAAGAAAGTCTTTGATCTTTCCATCTTTTTCGACCATTAGAGTTTCTTGGTTGTTTTTCTGTTATATATTTGTAGACTGATCCTGGTCACTGGTGCGTGACAGACAGAGCTGCAAATGGAAACTCCGGCTCAGCTCTGTTCCAGACACACACAGGAGATAAAGGGTGAAACTGGACACTGGCATGGAAAAATAAGACGCGGGGAGCAACACAGGAGCCGTTTGTTTAGTAGGAGAAAACAAGAAACACACACACACACACACACACACACACACACACACACACACACACACACACACACACACACACACACACACACACACACACACACACACACACACACACACCACGTGTATTGTTGTAGTTAAGTGTCACAAAAATACTCTCCTTGGTCCAAGCCGCATACCACATTAATTGTTACGAATGAATGAATGAATGAATGATATTTTTATTTTCGTGTCATGCCACACATGTGGCCCATCCCACACAGGATTACAAGACACCGCTATAACTACACAAAGTGTGTAGTACAAACATGAAACAAAACAAAAACAAATAAAAAGAAAACACTAAACATAAAGAGACATATTCCTCCTTGCCCACGCCTTTTCAATAAAGTCAGCAATTAAAAAAGTTCTGTATTGGAACAGCCAAGCTAACATATCAGTATCACACATGTAATGAACTTCTTTTACATCGACTTTCTTGAATAAACTTAATCTCAAATCGTGGTAAAACGGACAATAAAACATGAAATGAATTTCATTTTCAATTTCCTCAAGCTCACAAAAAGTACACAGCCTATTCTCCTCGCTAGTGCCCACCCACCGGCCTGACTCAATGTGTAAAGGGAGAATTCCTGACCTAATTTGTGCACACAGGGACCTCTTTCTTTTAGACAAATTATACAAAATATAGTTCTCTGTACCAAACAGATGTTTAATTTGACACAAAGTACGCAGTTTAGGCATACCTCTTACTTCAGAGATCCAGGTCTCTCTCTTTTCAAGTGATAGTAATTCCTTTCCTATTTTGAGATTAATTTCCACTTTGTCTGTAAAGACATCCCCACAACCCAGACCCAGATATAATTCAAGCTTATCCTAGAGACAAAGGCATTATTTTTTCACCATCATTTATTAATGGTCGCTTGTGAATCTAAGTATACTGTGTTGTTCTGCTGTTGCACTCATTGTATGCACCCAGAAAATAGAGTGATTATAATTCTGAGTTGCCTTCCTGTGCTTTGTGCTTTCATCTTCGACACCATGCAGGAGTATAATTAAGTGAAACGTGGGAGGTATTAATAATACTGAACACATGGTGATTATGCAAGAACAAATGCATGAGTACGATAATTATCCTGCCGTTAATGATGGAGTGGGTGTCCCTGACTTAGAATTTATAGTCGAATCTTAATGGTCAAGTCGACTTAAAGTCTGATCATTTATTTATGTTAATCTCATTTATATTCACAAGCTATATTATTGCATCTTAGTCTGGTATGGTGATTAATTCATGCACACTTACAAAATATTGATTATAAGCTCATAATATTTATTCCTTTAAGATATTTTTTGGGCTTTATTATGCTTTTTATTAGACAGTTTGGAGGGACAGAGATGAAATGGGGCATGACAGAGAGGGGAATGACATGCAGAGAACGACCACGGGATGGATTCTAACCCGTGGTCTGCTGCTTCTGAGGACTGAGCCTCTATGGGCGGGCGCTCTTACCACAAGCAATGTATCATGAATCATTGGGGAAAAAAATCAAGACAATTCCATGTTTGGTTTGTAAACTCTTGCGTGGCTGTGTACCTGCTGACCCAGTTGGCTGGGATGCCGTGCAGAGCGAACAGAGTGAACTGAAGATGGTCCGTGGTGCCGGAAGCTTCTTTGCTGCTGCTCGCCGAGGCAACTTCCCCCTCTGCTGCTGCTGCTGCTGGGGCAACGCAGGTGAGCTGAACAGGGCGGAGGGAGAGCTGAAGGAGCGCAGGTAGAGCTTGGCCAGGTCGTACACAGCCTGGGTTAGTGACGCCATGCTCTCCTCCACCGGGCTGCTGTGGCCTGGATGGGGGGAGGTAAGGGATGAATAGGGATTGTTTTTTTTTCTCCGCTTGTTTTCATTGTTTTTTTAAAAGGTGCTACGAGGAACTTTTAAATATTTCAGTCTAATTATTTCCTCTGATGATCATAAATTCTATGTAACAGCAGAGAACATCAGTGCAAAGAATGCTATTTTAATATAGTTTTTGTTAAGGCCTTTGTCATGGGTACGTTCACCCAGGATTTAAACTACAGCTGGCGTAGTAAAAACACTACCGCTTTTGTCCAAAGGGGGTGCAAGAATTAACACAAACTGAAAGTTCTTCGGAACACTTTTAAACAACAACTCTAGAAAAAAAGAGTTTATAAGTATATACAAAAGTGGAGGTGGAGTGTGATAGTGTGTATGTAGAGAACTTACCATTTGATGATGCTGTTGACCCCATCTACAAAGCAAAACATGTTGGTTTCAGAAAGCCATCCTTACGGCTAAACAGCAGATCTATGGTATGAATGTCTGAGAATGTGTGCATACGGTAGGTGTCAGTAACCCACCTTAGGTGAGCGTGTCCTGGGTAAGTTGATGGAGTGTCGCAGCCTCTTGACGGCTTCTGCGATGGCTTGTGTCTCCACCTCATCCAGAGCACAGCAGAGGTTCTTCATAGTCTGCACCAACCGGTCCACTGTCTTATACTGGGTGCTCTGAATACAGAGATACAGGTTGGTAAGTATATTTATTTTATTTTATTAACCTTTATTTTTCCAGGAATATACTCATTGAGATTCAAAATCTCTTTTTCAAGAGAGTCCTGGCCAAGAAGGCAGCATAAAAACATAAAAGTTTCACATTAAAAAACAAAATTTCACACTTTAAACAAGACACAAAACACAATAAAAAATAAAAATACAATAAAAAGTCACAAAGCATCAATCTCATTGGCAGTAAGTCAGTGTTCAGTAACCGGGCATGTACAGTTTGCGGTTAAATAGTCCTTAATCCTGCTTTTCTAATTGTTCATGGTGATAAGGGATTCAAGTTTAAGGTGTTCCTAGGGTAGTTTACCCACCTATGGAGAGGTTGGCTAAGTTTATATGGCACTTTACCGCGTAGTGCGAGGTTGTCCGTCAGGACACGTTATCATAGATCTAAACGTGACCATGTTTATACTGAGGCACTGAATCTAGGAACCAGTTGAGAGATAACACAGCATGTGTGTGTTACAATGGCATCAATCTCCACATACTCATATCCTCTGATGTGTGCTCATCTGTCCAGCTGGTGTTTAAACAGTAATAGCTTTGTGTAACATGAGAGCAACACATACAGGGATATACCATTAACAATTCATCAAACAGATTCTCATCTAAACTGTATTTCAGTTTGGGTAGGATGGCCTAGAGTAAGAGGGGCAGACCAGTAACCATGAGGTCGCTGGTTTGATCCTCGGCACCGGACAAGAGGGTGTTTGTTGTTACTTTAACAATAAAAAAGCTCCATTTTCAAAATGTGTCAGCGGATTTTGCATCCCCCTATGGAGAGGCAAAAGATTTTTACATTTTTAAATTTGCCTTCTTTACTTGTTGAGCAAATAACAGTCTGTTGATGAGTTATTTAGACATCAATCATATTGTACTGTTGTAGTTATTTCAGAGTATTGATTTTTGCTGGCCCTAGTTGTATAATTACTCAGGTCAATTATGTTTGTCACATTAAGTTATATGAACAACAAGCTGTGAGAGCTATTGTAAGGTTGTTTACCATGTCACAGAAAACAATGAACAACTGTTTAAAAAATCAATCAATCAAAAAATCAACCAGTCGACAGTGCGTGTCTAAACACACTTTTGCATGCAAATAGCACGTGAATTACTTTCCATGCTATGACTTTGTTATGGCTCGGTCAAATAGATCTCGATGCCATTTTGTAATTTAGCTTTAGTCGAGGGCGTACCGGGGCAGTCTGTCTTCAATTACATTACCCTACCATAACCTACACTGGTTGAAACCAGATGGGCCATTTCTAGAAAGCATGCTCTCCAGGAATGTCCTAGTCTAGTAACATTTATATCGTCTTATAAGTCTTTTATAGTATCATTGTCAAAATAAAAAGCTAGAAAAATATTTTTTTAAAGGCAACTGTAAACAGGAGATTTTTTTTGTTTTGTTTTGAGCTTTAAAAAAACTGTCTACATTGGAGCCAAATAATTATATTTTGTTGAGATCACTTATTGTAGTCTCTAATGAGTCTCTATATGGGGGCGCTATGCAAAACTCCACTTTAAAATATGCATTTCTTATGCATTATGCAGTGCTGTGCAGATTCTTTGGACACATTAATAGCTGGACTACTACACATGTAAATCAATGATGTCATGAGCCTATAACAGTAAATACAAAACTCACTGAGGGGCAGGCAAAGAGTTCACTGGCAGAACAATAGATTGTTTTATGTTTTCCAAACTGAAAAACCTGGTAATCATCAAAATACTTTCCGGACCTGCAAAGGGAAAAGCATAAAAGCATGTACCTCATTCTGTAGGCAGATGTTGACTTGATTGTGATAGCCTTCTAAATAGTCAGCAAGGCCTTGTCTGCAAAAAGACACAACAAAGATAGATAAGTGAGAAATGATTAACAATGATGATTTAAAACTGTTCTCCACTTAATATCAGATCAGGACAATACATAGACGGTTAACTTTAGTTTACTAAAATAACTAAAGACTGCTACTAGGTCTTTAAATGTTTTATTATTGTGAAAAATCACAAAAAATGTGAATTTAGATATAGCACAGAAAGAGACTATGAGGAAATATTGTAGAAATCATTAAATCAGATATACTATAACTAAAAAAGGACAACTTTCAGAAGATTATTTCACATAAATCCAGCTAACTCAACTCAAACTGCACATTTAGGTCAAAGGAAGTGACCACGTCCAAGGCCAGACCAAAGATCCAACTAGACCAACTTGAAACAGTACACTTCTCCTAAAGCGCAATCAAAATCTTGAGATCAATATCCATGTGTTCTGACTAGGGCTGTCAAAAATGAACGCATTAAAGCAGGGTTTTAACGTAATTAACGCATGCGCAGAATGAACCGCCCCATGCATTACACTCGCTCTGCACTACAGTCACTCTAACGTTGTGGCTGACCCAGGATCAGTAGCTGAGCGGCCAAACATAGAAGCACGGCTACCCTGTGATTAATCTGATGAACATTTGTAATCATTGACAGCCCTAGTTCTGACACATGTGAGCAGTGTGGGACCCTTATACCTTGTGACGTTCTCCTTGAATGGCCGCTCCACTTGGCCCAGGTATTTCTCTATATTGATTCGAGTGTTGTCGTCTTCCGCCTGAAAAA
Source organism: Ammodytes dubius (assembly GCA_026122265.1). Taxonomy (NCBI): domain Eukaryota; kingdom Metazoa; phylum Chordata; class Actinopteri; order Uranoscopiformes; family Ammodytidae; genus Ammodytes; species Ammodytes dubius. The sequence goes on along the minus strand of CM047513.1, from coordinate 5,004,624 downwards.
AATAGCGTCAACATTTACACACGCAAATATTATTATTATAATCCCATCTAGATGTTGAGTGTGTGAGTTTCAAGCAATGAACCGAAATATATAAATGACCTCTAGCATGATATGTATGTCATAGTTTGGGTTAATAGACATGAGGTCATACGTTAGTTTGATGGGGTGACTTACAGTGCGTGCCAAGTCCCGTCTCATGGTGGAGTGAGAGAGAAGCTGTAATCTGATCTCGTTCTCCCACTTCCTGCAGTTCTGGACGTACTCATGGCTGCCCAGGCTGTGTTTACTGTAACGCAGGGCAACAGAGGGGCAAGGTTAAGAAAATCACACTCTCTGTTAAGGATAATAATGTGCAGTCAGTCACTGGAACAAGTAGCGACACAAAGTCTAATAACTCCTTTAGTAAAGTGAATTGTGTAGTTTTTTTTAAATCGCTAAAGATGGGGTGGATTGTCCTTTTTAAACTATGGAAACATCAAGGAATGTTAAGAAATATTTGTTGTTTATATTTGGGGACAACAACACTGCTTACATTGTGTTGGCATTATTTTGTTTGCTACTTATGTCACTCATATTGCCTGGAAAGTCTCATTCAAGCAATGTAGTTATTCAACCAATCACAAGCGTTTTATATGTGGTATAATGCAGTGATAACATCCAGGCCTGATATGTCACGATGCGAAAATAACTCTAAAAACAACAACAAAAAAATTGTAAGACCATGTAATTCTTTGGAGACGAAATATATGCCCAAAATAGCTCATGTTAAGATGTCTTGCGTAGTCAACTCTGTGTACAGTTGGCTTTTAAACACAGCCAATCAGGATCCAGTGTGTGCAGGGACAAAAAGCCAAAAGCCTTGAACACAAAGCATGAAGTCGCTACTGTTTAGACAAGTTATCACTGGTGTTGCTGGGGGCTCTCACTAAACGATCAGCTAAAAACAAATATCACCATATCTCATTTGGGATTTGGCAGACAGTACAAAACTGGGTCTAGGATTACAGGTGAAACAATGATGTAATCGCTGAAGACGCCAACTCATACATTATAAATCATGATTTACAGATTGTAATACAATGGCTCTCTGTGTGTGTGTGGGGTTTGAACATTTCCTCAAAGAAGAAAAAAAGAAAAAGATCTCCTACTGGTTACCACAGTTTGGTGATAACATAATAATTTAAGGGCATCATTTAATCAAATACAAAATGCATCTGATTGGCAGTTATAATCACAACCTATGCAGTTTTGAACATATGGCTGTACTGGGCCCTTAAGTCCTGGTATGGGATAAACCATTCCCATGTATCCCAGATTAGAGGGAGAGGAGAATTTAAAATAGTGGAGGAAGGCGAAAGAGTGAAATATAGAAACGCCCGTCAGTGCTCTTTATACAAGATTTTGAGAGAATGCCAAGAAAAGAGTGATAGAGACAAAGATAGAGAGAGAGAGAGAGAGAGAGAGAGAGAGAGAGAGAGAGAGAGAGAGAGAGAGAGAGAGAGAGAGGGGGGGGGAAGACAGAGGGCATAAGAAAACAAATGAAACCTATTTAAAACTGTATGCACAATTAACTAAACTGCCCGGTCCGCCTGGGAAAAAAATAAGATCTTTGTCCCAATTATTAAAATGTTAACATTGTTGGAGATATGTTTATTTTCTACCAACTAGAGTAAAACTTGCTCTTTTCTGTTGTGTGTGTGTGTGTATATTAGATAGCAACACTAGACTTAGGGTGTGTGTGTGTCTGTGTGTGTGTGTGTGTGTGTGTGTGTGTGTGTGTGTGTGTGTGTGTGTGTGTGTGTGTGTGTGTGTGTGTGTGTGTGTGTGTGTGTGTGTGTGTGTGTGTGTGTGTGTGTGTGTGTACTCACTTCTGCAGCACCTCCTCCTGGCCACAGACTTTGAGCAGGTAGCTGGAGAAGTCCACCTGGTCCAAGTCGTCATGAACCCAACACAGAGTCTGACTGATCAACAGCTCCACCGGGGAACTCACTGAGGAACAAGGGAAGAGTGGAGGTTTTACTTCATTTTCACAACATACAGTATTATAGTTTCCAAAGTTTTTACAGAACAGATTTTGGAAACTGCCTTTTCATTTTATAGATTAAAAAATACAGATATACAGGTCTTAAAATGTTTGGGACCCCCTTCTAATTTTGGGGATTTTTGTTCATCATTAGCTGGGATTTCAAAGAAGCAAATTCCTTTTCATATGACATACCTTAGGGAAACAGAAGCAATTCAGCAGTGTCATTTTGTTTATTGGAATAATAGAAAATATGCAATAGGCATCATAACAAAATTTTACTGGTGCATAAATTTGGGCACCCCAAAAGAAAAATGGCATGTTCCTCATGTTTTTAAGTACAAAATGCATCATACATTTTGACAATTCACAATATGAACAAAATCTTTCTGTAATAACCTTCAGAATAGAGCTGAGAATGACTGTGTAAAGTTTAGTTGATGCAAATGCTTTAAAAGTTGAGATTTCGGTTTTTTTGGTTCAAAGTATTGAAAAAAAAGTAATTTTGAGATAATGGCCATTAAAGATTGTTGTATAAGAGAAATACTGTATGCAGACGCAAACTGTCAGAATTTAGTAAAATAAAAACCTGAATGAATATACATTTGGACCTTTTATTAGAATGAAATAATACATGTTATGAAAGCAAGATAGAAAAAATTCTCAAAATGTACCAAAGGCTTGAAAAAACTATGTTTTTGTCTGCCTGTGTGTGTGTGTGTGTTTGGGGGGGGGGGGTAAACATGTGTACTATTTTAACAAAGCACTCCTAGGTCAAGTGCCTGTCCTGTCATGCTAAAACACCGTGCAATTTTCACATTTAGAAAATCTGTGGGAACTGAACTCTAGACCTGACAGTCGTTGGAATTCCTCTCTAACCGCAAACCATCGGGCCGTGTTTGGAACGGCTCACGTTTCAGTTCACACCGAAACCTGTTCTCATATCAAAGGCCAAACAGCGCTGTGTTGTGGAACGCTATTAAGAGGTTGGGGGGGAGGGGGGGGGGATTTTCGGGGTCGGCTCTAGGTGTCTGCATATGTACCGATATCTTCTGTGTCCAGCAAAGAAGTAGGGAAGACTGGGTTGAGAGTGTAATCTGATATAGGCCAGAGATTATTCCACTGTTTAGCTACTTCTACAGAGTTCTTAGTGCGCTCTTAACCTTGCATATACACACAAACACAGGCAGACGGATACAAAGACAGATACAGACACTTTATACACACAAACTCCTGAGCTTTGGACTAAACACACACACTAAGCCTATTTAATAGACGCTCACTTAGACACACAGGGAGGGAGACCACCCTTTAACATACGTACACCCATCAGAGGAATGGTGTGTATTTACTGCTTAGGCCAGTAGGTACTAGGCTATATGTTATATGTGGCTATGCTGGTGGTCGCCAATGTTGTACATGTGTTAAGAATGTTTTTTAACAAAAGCAATTAGCTAGCTAGACCACGCCTCATTTTGTGAGCGCTCTGAGGTGGTAAGGGAATTCCAATTTAGTTTTTTTTTAAAGGCACCACTTGAAAAAAGGAGAAAATTCCTCTGTCGCATGCCGTTAAGGATTTCACACATGGTTGTGGAATGGTTGTTGGCGACATGCAAGAAATAACGAGGTTTTATTGACACACACACACACACACACACACACACACACACACACACACACACACACACACACACACACACTAAAGTGGGAGAAGGCTGAATGCCACAAAAAACACTTCAATAACTAGCGTAATAAGTAACTTATGATGCATGTTTCAGGTCCAATCAGTTTGGTGTGTAGGATTCATGATGGGAGGGTTGGCGAGAGGGCAGAGTAAAGCCACAAGCCCCCAATCCACAAGACAAACATATTTCAGATGTGTTAGAGCAGTGGTTCTCAACCGGTGGGGCGCGCCCCCCGGGGGGGCGCGGACACTCTACCGGGGGGGCGCGAGGGGGATGAAAAAAAAAAAAAAAATTATCTTAATTTTTTTTTTTTTTTGTAATCTAAATTTTTTTCCTGATATGTAGCCTAGTTCAGAGATGATATGTATTTTTTTTTTCTTAACTTTTTTTGATAGGTAGTTGCCAAGTTCATCACACAAACACTCCAATCCACTGATATGAGATCAGTTTGCAATTTTCAAGTACTGAATTAATGGTAGGACTGTGGCCACTAGAACTGGTCTCTGGTCAGCAAAGGTCTTGAAAACAGCATAAGTGTGCTTGTGACATGCGTGCCACCCATACACGTGTATGGGCACGTGTCCCAGCAGATTTTTGAAATCTGAATAAAAAAATTTAAGTTTGTAGTTAGCAAGTGTAACATGTTCTTAGGGCAGAATTTCATAAATAAAGGTGTATTTTTTTAGCAAGATATTTGGTCAAAAGCTAGTTGTCATCCGTCCCTCTGTCCAGTTGTTAGGCATCTGGCTGCTAGCAAGTTATGTTGTCTTGCTAATTTTACTATTCATCTGAACTGAAATGAATATTGACTTTTTCCTTTATGATCTTCGCCAGAATGCACCAGAATGCTTAGATTACATGTTAAAAACACAAAAAAATCTTCTGGGGGGGATGCCCCCAGACCCCCCTTCAGGGGTTTAGTTTTCTGACAAACATTACAATGGATACTAACATGATTTGGGCATTTGGGATTATAAATCATCTTTGAATTGGTTGTACAGCATATCACATGCTATTCATTCAGGGGTGCGATGGCCACCCCACTCTAGCTCTGTGGCTCACCTTTGCCACCCCCAGTCAAAATTTCCTGGAATCGCCACTGAGACACACACAACTCCGTGTTCAGGCTGCACAGCACATTAATCGCAGGTAGCATTTTGAGCTAAATCTGGCCACTTTCCAAATCCAAGACTCAATAGTTGAAACATTCTCTGAACTGGGTTGTCAGACAGCAGTGTTTCCCATTGATCATAGACTTTGTTTTGTGAAGCTTTTTCATAACAGGTATACCTATTGTAGAATTTATTCTGTGTATGTTCTATTTAGGCTACTATTTTCTTCTCTTCTAAGGAGATTTAAAAAAAAAAAACATTTCCTCAGTGTCTCATTGATACAATCTCATAATTAGCTTTTAAAGTGCACCAGAATTTAACGTTAAAATATAAGAAATTTCCGGACCCCAACCCTAAACCCAATGTTCAACTCAAAGGTGCGCCACTGGCCTAGCCCTTGTAATAATAACAATAATAGATTATCTATCTATCTATCTATCTATCTATCTATCTATCTATCTATCTATCTATCTATCTATCTATCTATCTATCTATCTATCTATCTATCTATCTATCTATCTATCTATCTATCTATCTGTGTAGGGTGGTGTGTGTGGGGGGGGGGGGGTTGTCAGGGTCGGTGGGGGGGCCCAACTGCAATGACCCAGCTTTGGGGGGGGCCCAGCTTGCAGAAGGTTGAGAACCCCTGTGTTAGAGGAATCATCTGATTTCAAAATGACTCGGAGCAAGACAGCAATTTCAGCTTCTGAACCAACTAAGACCCAGATTCAGGAACACAAGGAGACACATGGAGGCAAAAGATAAAAGTTGCATTACATCACAGTGTAGCAGAAAAGAGTTAGCAAGAGTTCCAGGCAGACATGTAAATTAAAGATTAAAGCTATGGTGCGTAACTTCTGTTACCCCCTTGAGGAATTCTCGGTTACAATTACAACAACAGTGTCGGCGCATCTACACGATTGCGCATAGTTTATTTGCTGTACGTCCAGGTTTTTTCCTAGCAGCAGAATCAACAACTGAAACATTGTGTGGTCGCTTCTTGGGATTTTTCTCTAAACTCCTGCGCCAGTGTCGGGGGGGGCAACATGTGTGTAAACGCTGCCATACTGAGTAATACAGAAATACTTTTGTCGAGCTGATAAGCTTAATCAACTTTGTGTCAACTCATTTGGGGATGGGTTGAATGTAACCGTCATTCATTCATGTAAAAAAAGTTACGCACTATAGCTTTAATGTGAGCTGTACTTCAGTGCAGTGACTCAATGATGCTAAGAGCCTATCCCCGTGAGTAACTATCTTTCTCAGTAAATCCACATCAGCATTTCTTGTACAGCTGAACCCTGTCCTACAGTTGGTATCTCCTACATGTCAGGGAGGGTGAAAACAAACAAACCAGCATGTTGCCCTTGACAAACAACTTGGAAACATTTTGAGACAAGCTGCAACAAGTAGAGTCATCTCTTCAAGGCGAGACAGTGCAGGAAAAAACCTTCATTTGTTCAAGCACTGGTAAACTTTGAGATTTTGGGGCTATTTTGCTTCCATAGCATGTCTTCTTTCATTCTAGTATAATTCAAAAGGTCCAAAATGTACAGTACATTTACATCTGTTTTTGTCTGTATATTTTCCCTATACAACCATTTTTAACAGTCGGCGATTATCTCACCATTAGTTTTTTTCAATACAATGAACCAGAAATCTCAACTTTTAAAGCATTTACAACTACACGTTCCAAAATCATTCTTAGCACTTTTCTGAAAGTGATTACAGAAGGATTTGTTCATATGTTGATAATTGTCTGATTTATGATACATTGTGTTCTCATAAAATGTGCTGAATATGCATTTGAAAGCCCTGTAATCACTGATGATTTCCCCTGACTCTCTCTCCCTCTCATTCCTCAGTGTTTCTGCTTTCTCTCTCTCTCTTAAAAAAAGTATTTCTCCGCATTGCTTTTCCTTTATCTCTCTATCTGCCCTCTTTAGCCGCAGTATGTCAGGAATCCCAAGAAGCCTCGCACTTCACAGCCATGCTCTAAAGGAATGTGTTGCATTTTTGTTCTGTCTGTCTCTACAAAATGAGTAAAGGCAAAATGAAGCTACTGAATAATAAACGGAACATTTCCAAACATCCCAATCTCCACTTTGAACTGCTTGGCGATATATCACAACTATTCATCATCAGGCTAATCTTGTCCTTCATCAAACCAAAACATTCTCATTGCTATTTTTAACGTTGTTTTACACATGGTTATCAGCTATGCATCTGTACCCCTTCAGTTCAAAGAATTTACAGAAGCTACGGTGGCCTTCAAGGACAAAGAGCTAGCCAATACCTTCTACACACTGTGCCTTTTAAGTAGCATTTGGAGATCGTATTCATCTCCATAGCAGAAAGAAGTCGGAAAGGAAAAGAAAAGGTAAGATGGTTGATTTATTGAATAAGAGAAGATAAAAGGGTAAATAGAAAGGGCGGAGGAGGAGGGTTCTTATATTAAATTTCAATTGAATAATCTCGGCAGTGACGAGACAATCAAGAGACTTGTAGGAAAAGTGAGCAATAAAAAGCAGATGGGGGCGATCCGTGGCGTAGCGGATAGAGCGCATACCAATTGGGTTCAGTCCTTTTCGAAGTGGTCGCGGGTTCAAATCCCACCCGAGGACCATTACTGCATGTCATCCCCCTCTCTCTCCCCATTTCAACTATGAGCCGTCTCCAATGAACTACTAATAAAGGGTTAAAATATCTATTTCTTTAAACGAGAAAGAGGATGGAAAGATGGATGAGGAGATGCCGCTCGGAAAGCAGGGTGGAGGTAAACACTGTCATGCAAGAGAAGAGACGAATGAAGGAAATAAAAAGAGAAACAGGAGACGGCACCTCTCAACCATGGAACAAGCTCCAGCAGGAACTAAAACCCGTCCAGCCTGATTTCTCTAGGGACATTTTAAACTTTTGTTTTAAAAAATTCTTGGAGAGGTCATCTGAGGGTGTTTGGGGCAGCCAAAGTGAAATGAAAATAGGATGGGGAGAGCAGAACAAGCGAGAGGGAGAGAGAAAGGAATAAAGAATGAGAAAAAGGAGGAGACTGTTCAAGTCTTTTTTTCCCATCCCTCCATCTCTCTCTCTCTCTATCCTTCTGTCCGAGCTTTGAGCTGAACTAAAGGCCCTATTGTTCAGATTCCTGCAGTGTCTAAGCGGAGGAATCCAAACAACAACAACAATGTGGGTCAACGCGCTGCCGTTGCCAGAGAACATAGGAAGTCAACCAGGAAACAGCCAACCCGAGGCATCGTAACTAGGAAAGACGGAAGCGTATCTAGGAAGTGACCCCCGCCGCGGGGCAGTGAGATTGAAACGAGGTGAACTCAGCAGAAGCAGGAAGACCAGGAAAATACATTTACAACGTTTAACGAGGAAAGTAGTAAATACACTTCCTATAGGTTGTTGATGGAGAGCTGGACTACACACACACACACACACACACACACACACACACACACACACACACACACACACACACACACACACACACACAGAGGTGTCTAGGTCAGTAGGACAATCTGTTACATCATACACACATACCAGAGAGGGGGGACTTGTTTATGCAACCTACAGCTGTCAGTTGGGTTGTCAGATATATAGATTGTGTAGAATTAAGGGTTGTGCACGTGTAAACGGTTCTCTAACCACAAACGTTGAGGAAAAAAATCAATACATGAAAACCGTTGTTGTTTTGTCTTGTTTTTAATTAAGTTTGAAATTGTTTTATACTGATTTTATAACACAATAGGCGACGTATCATGATTTATTGTGTAAAACCAAGCAATTAAAATCTGACATTCAACACCCCATAAAGCCTGAATAGAATGATCGTTGTCTCATAACCACACATTGCGACTATTCCACTATGGAAAGTTGACTATTCGGGATCATCCCTAGTGTGTGTGTGTGTGTGTTTTTGTGTGTGTTTATATAAAATACACTCACCGGCCACTTTATTAGTTACACCTGTTCTGAGGCTTATAAAAACAAAAAGCTAATCAGCCAATCACATAGCAGCAATTTAATGCATTTAGGCATTTAGACGTGGTCAAGACAATGTACTGAAGTCAAACCCAGCATCACAATGGGGAAGAAAGGGGGTTAAAGTGACTTTGAACATGGCATGGTTGATGGTGCACGGCAGGATGGATCCATACTTTCATGGTGTTTACGCCAAACTCTGAACCTGCAGTCTGAATGTCACAACTTAAATCGAGACTCATCAGACCAGGCAAGATTTATCAATCTTCTATTGTCCAATATTGGTGATCCTGTGAGAATTGTAGCATCATTTTACTGTTTTTAGCTGACAGGAGTGGCACCCGATGGGGTCTTCTGTTGCTGTAGCCCATCTGCTTCAAGGTTGGTCGTGTTTTGTGTTCAGAGACGGTATTCTGCGTAACCCGGTTGTAAAGAGTGGTTATTTCAGTTACTTTTGCCTTTCTATCATCTCGAACCAGTATGCCCATCCTCCACTGACCTCTGACTTCAACAAGGCATTTTACGTCCACACAAATGCCGCTCACCGCATATTTTTTTCTTTTTCGGACCATTCTCTGTAAGCCCTAGAGATGGTTTAGAGTGAAAATCCCAGTATATCAGCAGTTTCTGAAATACTCATACCAGCCCTTCTGGCACCCTCAACATTGCCATGTTCAAAGTCCCTTAAACCCCCTTTCTTCCCCATTCTGTTGCTCAGTTTTAACTTCAATAAGTTTTCCCGTCCAGGTCTACATGCCTAAATGCATAGAGTTGCTGACATGTGATTGACTGATTAGTTATATGTGTTAACAAGAAAATGAACCGCTGTACATAATAAAGTGGCCGGTGAGTGTATACATACATATAGCAGACAGTACGTCAGACACACTAACATAGACTTACACACAAACACGGTGGCCTAGTGCTTTTCCTCAGTGACCCACATAGAAAGTGGTGAACTTGGTCACACAGTTGGAATAATATGTCTTAACAAAAAAGGCCCAGTGGATAGGCTGACAGTACAGCGTGCTTGGCTCCAGATCTCAAAAAGACATGTCAATCACAGCGGTTGTAGTTCTGTGTGTGTGTGTGTTACGAGGGGGTCAGCCAATAACAGCTCTACAACTATCCAGGGAATGAGTCCAAGAAAAGACAAAAAAAAGCAACAGAACCCTAGACCCTAGTCCCTTCTGCCCAACATGGCCACTTCACAGCGCAGGGGACAAACCTTTATTTGTGCGGAAAGGGAACGAAGTGTACTTCCCACGACAGAAAAAATGAAAAGAAAAAGAAAAAATGAGGTGGGGGAGAAGGAGAGAGAGAGAGGGGGGGTGAAGAGTTTGGCAGCTGTGAGTGCTGTTTCCTCCTTCAGAGCTCATATCTGCAATCTGAGCTGCTCACTCTTAAAGGCAAAGTGGGCACAAGCTTCCTTTCTTGTATAAAGGCGCTACACTACTTAAGACTACACTATTCTTGAATTGCACTGTGTGTCTGTGTGTTAACTGTTTAACATATCTTAAGTAGGACCAAGGTTAGCAGAAATGGCATCATTTTCAAGATCAACAAACTCTTTGAGAAATCCATCATTTGTATTTTCTAGAAAAAATTACAAAAACTTACATCAGGATTTGTGCACAATGCAATCTAGTGGTCAAGGGGAGTCAGCGATTCTGGAGAACGAGTGTTGTATAAATCACTTTTGTCAAAAAACAGTGAACATTGCCTCACAATCCTCTACCTGTGTATACTGTATATGCGCTGAAAGAAATCTGGTGTTAATACACACTAGCCTAGGCTCTGTAAACTGCTATGTAAACAAAGGGGTCCCGACGTATAGGTATAGCAACATGCCAGACTCCACCTTTTAAGTGCTAAATCTGCCGTATTGCTCTACCCTGTTCATATGACAAGACATTTCTTTGTCACTTACCGTCACATGTGAAGGTGACAGGCTGCTGCGATTCTGAGATTTCAATAGAAACCTTGACGGAGCAGCTGCTGTCTCCTGCGGCGTCTCTCTGGGCAATGACAGGGCTCAGGACGTAGCCCGGGTTACTGGTCATCTCACTGTGAGGAAACCTGGAGCGCAGACTGGGAGGAAGAGGGGGGAAAAAATCATCACAACAGAGCAGAATCAACACTTTCTTTTTCAAGCATATTTTGGTTTATTTGGCCAAAGAAAACCCATCAGAGCCAGCCTGGCATATGGATGAGATTGGCTTGGATGAGACTGATCAGATGCATTATGGGCAGTATGACAGGAAGACAAGATGGAGGGGAGAAAAGATCAAAGTAAAATGTGAATATAAATGTTGTTTACATGCACACTCTTGTTTTTATGCCAAATTAAAAAAAATTAGAGGTTCTGCTTTGTTATCCCCAGTTTAAATGATTAAATTAAATTGGTCATCACTCACTCTGCCTGTAACACAGACTCTGTGATATTGTTGGCTTGGGTAGGTTGGGAGGGTAAAGATTACGAATATGCTATGAAATTTGTACTTTTTTCAATCTACACTTACACTCATGAGAGAGATTACTTTCTTTTAAGTGCAAACTATTTAGAGTGAGTGCTGACCGACTAGCAGACAGTAACGCCTCTGGACATACAGTGTTGACGCCTTTTCCCTGAGCCAAACTTCATCATCACTCCACCCAAACTCACTACTGGAGTGACAGATTGCATAGATGCTCAGGGAATGAACAAAATTGCAAAGCATCCAGCTATGTGTATATATTTTTGTGAAAATTCTAAGTATTATTTTACACATCAGACAATAAAGAAAAAACTGCATCTGTAACACACATGCCCTGTGTTCCAAATCACATACTCTTTCTTTTTTTCTATTCTACATACTACATCTGACCATAAAAATTATCTGGTTAGCATGCAGTAAGCATACAATTGGGACATACTTTTACTTTTTTATTTCATTATAACATTGCGCTTGATCTTGCCTCTTGCTTTTATATCCGTCGCAACCCTGGTTGTTTTCATACAGAGGCTCCATCACTTGCGGTGTGCACTGGATTGTGGGTCAGAATCGCCTAAAGAGCATGCTGATTTCAAAACTAAAAATCTCGGACGGATGTAGTAGACATCCAGGTATTTTCAAGCATACTAAATCTAAACCACAAGAATTGGGACATCCTAAATCTACTAAATAGCAGAAAGTACGGGTATTGGATCTCAGCCTGAGTTTGTGAGTTGAAAGCTAGTTCCATATTATCGAGGCCAAAATGTAACAAAGGAATTATCACAGAAGGTCAAGGATGAATTGTCATGGCAACAGGAAGGCTCTTACGCTGCTACGTCTTCACAGAAGGCGACAACCTCCAGGTTCTGAGCATCAGGTTCCTCCAGAGCCGCATTCTGAACCAGACCTTTTCCTTTTCCCTTGTC
>CM047513.1:4844914-4987414 GCA_026122265.1 Ammodytes dubius | reverse complement strand
ATGGTCACCACATTGGCTTATTGGAAAATGGAATCATGCATTTTCTTATTTATTATTTCAAAAATGTATACTTTTCCTTACCCCCCCCAAAAAAAAATTACACAAGGAACTTTACTATTTTAACTGCAGCTTATATGAGCAGCTTTTATCAGGCAAATTTGTTTTGGTCTGAATTAATAGAGTGTTTGACACTTAACTTGCATATGACCTGCAAGTCGCAACTTGCCAGTCATATGCTAATTCAAGCTAAATGCACAGTTGCCCCAGGCTTCCTTTTAACATAACTTTGTGTAGGGAAATGCTGTCAACAAGCGATGCTAAGTGTCATGCTGATCCAGCACTTACTGCTGCAATGAAGATGGATTTTATTGGCTTGTGAATTCTCAGCAACCCCTAACTGTCAGCTAATATGTTATTGGCTGAAAAAACATGAAGATTTTTTTCAACAATACTTCGACTACAATATACTTCAACTCTCAGCCTGTGAACAACTGAGTGGTGGTTTACATCAGAGGAACCAGCTGCTTAGAAGACAATTCAACTTCTTCTTTCATTCAGGAAGTGACTTGATTGCAAGTTACCCACGCTTCCTGTGATAAACTGAATAACCCGGCTTGAAAAAAAAATATCTGGTTCGAAGTAGCACTTTAAGATAAGCACTTTGATACATGTTTTGGAATTGGACACTCGCTGGAATGTTTTTTTCGCCGAATCATTGCGAAATTCAACCAATCACCAAAACACTTGTACGCAAGGTTCCTGCTTCCTTCTGTGCTCTATCTCCTACAATGCGTCTCCAGTTTGCTGCCAGTAAACGAGGTCAGAGGTTGGGAGACTTTGTGTTTGTTTGACCAGTGAGTCACACACAGTCAACTGGAATCTGTGCAACATCCCTCTAATACAGCATCTTCTACCCCTAAAATGTGTGTAGTGGATCGACATTTAAGGAGTGTTCAGTATGCCTTAGGATCTCGTGCTTGTGCTCAAGGTGTAATTAGACCGTAATAAAAGAAAATGGTGCTGGAGCATGGAGTGGGATCGTGTGGCGGTGTGAACAATGTGAAAGGGGGCTGCTGGTATTTGGGGGAAGTAGTAGATTTGACTGTGTGTTACTGTTAGGTTGGAAATGTACTGCGCATGCTGGTATACTGTAGGTGTCTGTATCACACACACACACACACACACACACACACACACACACACACACACACACACACACACACACACACACACACACACACACACACACACACACACACACACACACACACACACACACACACACACACACACACACACACACACACACACACACACACACACACACACACACACACACAACACACACAACACACACAACACACACAACACACACACACACACACAATCTTCAAAGTGGCTACTACCTAGAGCAAAAGCCTTGATAATCACTGTATAAAAATAGCATGTATCTTATCACTGATGGTCTCGTTTGCTGTTACAGGTCATTATAATCATCGGAGGAGTTTCATGAACATTTAATAGTTCCTCCTATGAGGTTTAGGGGCACTTTACACGGTGAAAACGTGAGTTTTCCCGTTTTTGGTTTAAAAAAAAAAAGCCCGTTCAGACACAATTTATCTGACATCTTCACCCGTACACAAAGTTTTCAGAGGAAACGGGCCGAAATCGCTGAAGTAGCAGCCATGCCAAGCCAATAGTCAGCGGTGACACAGCCTAGTAGATATCTCTTCCGGTACAATTTGATGCATAAAACCTTACTGTAACCGAAAATTAATGCCACTAACGTTCATAAAGCGGTTGGTGTAAGCTTGGGGTTACACATATTGTAAAAGACAAGCTTATTTCACCGCATTGAACTCGGAAAAACAGCAGACTTGCTGATAGTGAAGGGGCTTCGTGAGCGGATACCTTACTGTTAGGCGTACTTCAGAATAAAAGTCAACTCACGTGTGTCCAGCGAAATGCTATGAATGTTTAGCCAGTGAAATGCTTTTACTGTGAAGCCGTAGCCTTAATGCTCTTTTTGTTGAACAGTAGCCTAACTTAACCGCTGCACGCTGATAGTGTTTTTTTTAATGTAGAGAGAGCCGTGTCCCTGGCATATAGAAGTGACACACGTTTATTTAGCTAGAAAAACAGGCAGAGCACAACTCTTTCCCTATTTGCTTGTAGGAGCGATTGGTGGCACGATAACAAATTCATCAGCAACAGCACAACGTCCATGCGCACAATGAATACAGCTCGGTGATCCGCCATTGTTGTTGTTGTTTTCCAACTGGCGCACATGGACCTACAAAGACGGCGCATGCCTATTTATATCCAAACGCAATGCGCATGTGTGAGGGTGGAGCCGTGACGTCAGCGTTATCAGGGGAAATGGTTTCGGTGTTTACAGGAAACCAAAACCGTTAAGTTTTCCAAAAAATCCTCCCTCGGAGGTGATCTCAAAAATCTGCGGTTCATGCCTGCGTTTGCGTTTGCGTTTGCTGTTTTCCTGTAAATGATATAGTGCAACCGCAGAAATTTTTCTGCGTATGCACCGTTTTGCGTGGCCGTGTAAAGTGCCCCTTAATCACAGCACATGTTCAGATTAAAATGAAATACCCCACAGGTCATTATGAAGGAACAGTGCAATAACAAAACAAGCAGAGACGTGCCCTCTCAAAGGGCACGGGAAACACTTCAGTGTCTTGTTGTAACACAACGTCCCAAAGTGTAATCTCATACACTAGTTTATGTCAGCCATTACGTAATCACAATCTCTATTAACCACACCCTGAGCATCATCAGTGTTATCTTCCTGAAAAACTGGTAGTGTTAACATTACTAGATCAAAAGTCAGTCGGTCAACTGAACACATCTGATTTTATCTCCTAGAAGATATACACTTTCTGTAAGTCTAGACTACTGTACATATGCACAAATCTCACTCAAATTCTTACCATTTATTCTCTGGATTCCAAGATCTACAGCACGGACCAAAAACCATGGAACACTGAGTAAAGTGGAACCATACACAATTGTGAGTTCTGGTAATATGAATCTGTGTTTTCTTAAACACCAGACATGGCGACCAGTGGTAAATGACGCATTAACTTTTTACAGAGTTTGGCTTTGTAAACAGTGAGAGCCGGGTCTGAGCAGGCATTGGGTGCTGTCAGGCGTGACGGCTGGACTGCTAGATTAAGATATTTGTTTGACTGCTGATTATCTCTGACCCTAAGGCGTCATATCCAAAAGGCACAAGGAAGGGACCAGAAGCCAGCCAGGCAGTGAGTTAGTTAGTTAGTTAGTGATAGCAAATACAGAAAGCGAAAGAAAGAAAGAAAGAAAGAAAGAAAGAAAGAAAGAAAGAAAGAAAGAAAGAAAGAAAGAAAGAAAGAAAGAAAGAAAGAAAGAAAGAAAGAAAGAAAAGAAAGAAAGAAAGAAAGAAAGAAAAGAAAGAAAGAAAGAAAGAACTATAGAAGATAAAGAGAATGAGACAGTAGAGGTGGTGTGTGTGACTCCACAGAAGATTTGGTTCCGACTAAAGTTCAAGCTCATTTGTTCCATTTTACACACTTCTTCTGCCAACACCACCACATCTTAAACTGCAGCACATGCCAACCACATGATAGACTTGGCAACTGCAGGCTGACCTAAAGCAATCCAAACACTCATTTGGAAATATTGGTATTGCAAGAAAAGAAAAAAGAAAAAACAGGGAAAATTCTTAGGACACACTTACAAGTGAAACCAATGGATAAAACCATTCCGATCATGCCTTAGGCGATGGCTGCTCTATTCAGACATGTGGTAAAGTTTGCCCACTTTTCTGTGCAGAAGGATCTTAACTCATAATCATGGCTAGATGAAAAAGGAATTGATTACTTTTTAATACAGTTCTGTCTCTGGAGATATTATGTCTTTTTGTAGAGAAATGATTTATGTGGCTTGGGCGAGGATATCGGCAAAACCTTGAAAACCCATTGAGCTTTAAGAGCAAGGTTTAGGAGGTGTCTGATGTCTGCAACTCAACACATGATCCACACACACACACACACACACACCACACACACACACACACACACACACACACACACACACACACACACACACACACACACACACACACACACACACACACACACACACACACACACACACACACACACACACACACACACACACACACACACACACACAGTGTATTTGTCGAGTTATTTTTAATCTGTTGTACTTCCATCAAGACAGGGGTGGACGTTTACTGGCGATGCGGACACTTATCAATGTGAAGTTGTTGGAGCAATACAGTAATTGCTATTAAATGAATTAAGTATAATGACAGTATTACACTAGGCTTATAACAGCACACCTACTGTCAACCTGTCAGATACACATTGTCTAAAATGCTTTTCATATGTATGTCCTCTGGGTTTGATTTATCATTAATGCAAAATTCTAAGTAAACTCACTCTAGTAATAGCTTTCATATGTCTAGATTCTGTAATGTCCATGCATCAGGAGTCACCAATGGACTTTTAAAATGTGTCTAGATTTTTAACACACAATGATAAAGTATCTATCTACAGCTAGTAACAGCTATAAAACCATATGTTCACTACTACAGTTTACGAGTTAGCTTCCAAAGTTAAATTAATTGAAACCAGAGAGGCTGTTTCAAATGGTACAAGAATCTACAACATAACTGCGGTCTTCGAAAAAAAAAAGGAATTTGCAGCAATGTAAATGCATATGTCGGCAAAAAGCAGCCAAATGATTGGTTTTCTTCTTTGAAGGGGGAAGCGAGAGGAAAACTATTTCCAGGGGATTATAATGTTTCAGTCGTTCTTGGAGAGCAAGGCCAAAACCTCGACAAAACGATCGGGCCTCAACCAACCAAGCTGTGTAATCACTGTAAACTGATTCGATTCAGTACGTGGGGTCCGTGCGGAGAAAGCACCTTTTAAAACGGTCTCGTTATGTGGTTAAGTAGCTCTTGGTATTATAGTCTATGGTATGGCTGGGAGTCTAGTTTCACTCCTATGTGATAGCTCTTACTCCCTTCTAACACACACATAAGCCGTACTGTGTTTGATGTGCTGTTGGAGCTAGAGTGTTAAGCTATCGGTATTGCAGATTTAACATTTTCAAGGAACTACTTTATCTTAATCATTTTCCACACCACTCTCCAAATCACTAGAGTATTGTATTGTGAAGCAGATATTTGAATGATTGTTTAGTTTGCTGCTCTCATCATAGGATCTAAATCATCTCTATCAAACTTCCCCAAGACTGATTGAGAGTTGAAAGTTGTCACAGCAATTTTTTTAAAAGGCAACAATTTCTTATGTCATTCAGATGCTACTGTGGGGCATGAGGGAGCTGTACAGGCTTGTTCTTGTTTATAACAACATGGACGCTGACTTCCAGGAAAGCACACACATAATACCATCTCAAACTCACTTCCACAAAGACTGCACACATGATGAAGAAAAACGAATGTGTAGATTGGTTGGTGTGTGTGTGTGTGTGTGTGTGTGTGTGTGTGTGTGTGTGTGTGTGTGTGTGTGTGTGTGTGTGTGTGTGTGTGTGTGTGCATGTGTGTGTGTGCAGAACACTGAGCTACAGAGGCCTGCTAACTCGAGCCTAGACATAACATATAGGCAATTGTAAACAAACAACATACCATCCTTTCTAAAGGAACATTCCTCGTCCCTCAAGACACAGCTGGGTGTACAGAATGGACAGACTGCCTTTGATGAGAGTATGTATTAAGCCTATGTCTATAGAGCCCCACACATGGTTTTAAAGACATATACTGGAACAGAACATTGAAACCGGCCCCCGGCCCGCCATGTTTATGACCTGCTCCACAATGTTTCTTTACTGGTTTTTCTTCTTTTTACTGTGCCATAATCTTTCCAAACACTGTGTCAAGTTTCCTAGTATTCCCGCAACCGATGGGGACTTCTGGAAATAAGAGCCTTGTACAACGCTGTAAGGTTAATTATTATGGAGTGAGAAACATACCAAGGAGAATAATGGTATTTGGTCGAGAGTTGCGACACAGAGACAAACACAATGAAACGGAAGTGGGCGTCGTGGAAGCTGCAAAAAAAAACTGAAACAATGTCCTGACACAGAATAGCATGTCCAGACCTTTAAAGTACTTAATGAGAGGGTTCCAGTATTGTTTGTATCTTGCACTCTACCAGCACGTGTATGGTGTGTGTGTGTGTGTGTGTGTGTGGGGGGGGGGGGGGGTGTACGCTACGGTTGGACGTTATCCAATTTTTGCTACCTTTAAACATTCCAAAAATTCTCCTTTCTACTTCAACTGTAGCCTATTTGTTTCGGTTTCTGGCATAACACAACCTTTTACAAGGTTACATTGAATTAATCACAATAAAGTTACCTTCATCAAATACTCATTTTTACTGAACAGCACTTGAACACATCACAATGTAACTCAAAATAACCCACGTTCCAGGCTAAGGAAACAAACAAAATCTCTGCATGTTTTGAAGCAATGAAGCAGCAGTTGCCTTTTTTTTGGGGGGGGGGGGGGGGGCAGTGTTACAACCCAACCCTTAAAGATCTTTAAAGTATTCAGCAACACCAGGCGGTAATACATATTGACATCCACACGTACTCTCCATAACATCCTGAAGGAGCTCTACAATTATGTCACAACGAAAAGCACTTCTGATGAAGCATGCATCATTTTTGACTCCCTCATTTCTCAACAGAATATTTACTACTTCCTCGCAATAATTACTGAATAAAAAGAGGAAGACACAAGTTGACAAGTTCATGTTTGGCTGGTAGGCCTTAGTTTGGTGGCACTGCTGTGTAGACTCAAACGCTCTTCTTGTCTTAACTCAGAGCTGCCAGCCAAATGACAGATGGTTGTTTAGTTTTAGGGAGAAAAATAAAACAGATTTAGAGGCAACAATATCTAATTCAACTCGCCCACAGCAAACACTGTCCCAAATGAATGTTCTAAATATTTATCACTAGAAATGAGATCACTCTGTGTGTGTGTGTGTGTGTGTGTGTGTGTGTGTGTGTGTGTGTGTGTGTGTGTGTGTGTGTGTGTGTGGTGTGTGTGTGTGTGTGTGTGTGTGTGTGTGTGTGTGTGTGTGTGTGTGTGTGTGTGGTGTGTGTGTGTGTGTGTGTGTGTGTGTGTGTGTGTGTGTGTGTGTGTGTGTTTTGCATTGGCAAAACATATCACCAAATGTGGTTGAGAGGAAAATGCGGGGTGAAACAGCGGGTAGCTAACCAGAGTTAAAAGCCTAAATACATGTGGGAAGTGAAGAGGATGTTTTATCTCATGCTACTGAGTAAATGACCAGAACATACCACATGTAGTTTTGAGCAAAGACTGATGGTTGAATAAAAAGATCCCAGACATCATCTATTCTGACTAAACTTTTAATCACACTCACTCATGTACAACGAGGTGCGGTTCTATTGAGTAATTTGAACTCAATAGCATAATTGTGCCTATGCTGTCAACACTGTGCAAAGACAGACATTTCAGCTGAAGCGCTCAGTGGCTAACAGCAAAAAGACTGTAACCGAACAGTGCACTCTCCCGTTATAGGCCAAATGATAACACTAGCCTGGTATCACAAGGGCCCTGGAAATGGTAAGCTTAAATGCAATGCAGACATTATCTAAACCTCTGAAGATTTGGTATCAAACGTTGGGTTTTCCTCTACAGCATTAAATACCCATGACTAAATAAGCAACAAGTTAAAGATCAGAAATACACTCTTAATTCAGTATTAGGAGTTTGACACTGAAAAGCTCAGATAATCTGCATCATCTGAACTGTGTGGATGTGATTTTTATTCACAATGATACATTTTATATAATGATTGATCCTGTAGTGGTGCACAAAAGAACGTCACATGACAGATTGACTCTTTCCACTTGTGTGTTAATGTAGGACAACGGTTTGCATTGTAAAAATGTAAATGAGGAAATAGGTGTTCTGGCTGTTAATGTTAACAACCGTCCTTCTATGAAAAAGTGTGTGTCGTGAAAAGGCCAATAGTAATCTCTGTAGAAATTCCCTAAAATGTAAACAGTAAAACATTTTTTATTTCTTTTAAACATTTCACTGTGATCCTACCTGATTGTTTGGTTTGTGCTGGGCGGACGTCCCGGGGATGTTGAGTGAGTGACTCCGAGTGACGGAGGTTCCTGAAGAAGTTTTCCTGTGGTGTGATCGAACCGACTGTAAGGCCTTCCCCTCCGGCGGGGGGCTGCTGCTCTTAACACTCTTCCCTTCAGTCTCCAGCACTGCATCCCACGGATCCCCCGAAGTATCTCCTGGGACCTTCTCTACGGTGCCTCCTCCCGATGCCTCCTCGCTCTCGGCTTTACGCTTCGTCAGTGGGTCCAAATCCAACCAATCAACGCGGCTTATGCTAGGAGGTTCCATAACGTCTGGCTGTTGGGGCGGAGGGTTAGGCTCAAGAGAAGCTGTGACAGATTGAGAGAAATCTACGTCAGTGCTCGCCGATTTGCCGTTCTTCAAGTACTCCGAGGTGCTGGCGATCTTGTCAAAGAGTTTGGCCATTATGGGGTCGACCACCACGGACTGCTGAGTGAAAACCATGGCAGCGGCCGGCTGGATGGGAGCGAAGGGCATGTAAGACGTCTGCGGTGCCGACATGGTCATGAACGGGGACATGGTTGGAGTGAAGCCATTTTGAAACGTGCCTGGTTTGGGGAAGGGGGCGGAGGGGAACATCGGGCTGGGCTGGTGAGTAGGGGTGGACACACTGGAGTTAGTCGGGGTGCCCATAACAGGCGTCCATTGGTTGCTCTGGAAAGGAGAGGAGTGGCCCCCGGGATAGGAGGCGCTGAGGTTGAACCCCAGCAGAGACGAGGGGCGGGACACCTTGCTGCTGTTAGCCCCAAAGTTCTCATCCAGGAGGAGCTTCTCAAGTTCCTCATTGGTCAGCTTGTCCACGTCGATGTCCCTGAACTTGTCCCGCTCCGCTTGCTTCTTGGTCTCTGGGAAGACGATGAGATCTTTCTCTGGTCTCCTGGTCGAGGGGGCGGGCTGAGGGGGAGCAGTAGTGGTGCTGGTGGTGGTGGTAGGTTTGGCCTGTTTTGGTTTGGAGAAGGGAGAGGACGTTGCCGAGGAAGATAAGGATATTGAAGCAGAAGAAGAAGAAGTAGGTCTCTTGTCCCTTTGCAGTTTTGCTA
Organism: Ammodytes dubius; assembly: GCA_026122265.1. Lineage (NCBI taxonomy): Eukaryota > Metazoa > Chordata > Actinopteri > Uranoscopiformes > Ammodytidae > Ammodytes > Ammodytes dubius. The sequence continues at coordinate 4,978,204 of CM047513.1, read as the reverse complement.
GAGCCTCTTCCTCCATGCGAAGGGCCTCCTCTTTACCCACAACCCCCCTGGGCTGGGGGACGTCCAGCTTGAACCCATTCCCACTTGATATCTGGGCCATTCTGTCAACTGGAAGGTTCCATGAGTGTGACAGCTTTTAAGTCAGTGTGGCCCAAAAAGGTAGCGTAGGAAATCTTTAAACACCTAAAAAAAAGAGGGAAACACAGGATTAGATACAACAGCTAAGAACAAGGACAACAGGACATTTATGCAAACCAGTCACAAAGAGGAAACTGTTAACATGATGTACCCAAGATAAGTTTAAATAGACTGCCTTTATACAGCACTTTTAAGCCAAAGTCAAGCTAAGTAAAACACCAGTGCCTGCTGTCCTAAAGATCTTTGCTTGTGCGTGCTGGCTGAGCGAGCATTTGTTTTGGAAGCAAGTGAAAGAGAGACGGCAGGATGCATTCCGATGAGGTATGTATTTATATGTGTTTATGTAAGATTAGTATCGGTAATATTGCGATGCAAAGGAAACTTTGATTTGGAACCGTTCAGGGAAACACAGGGTATTCTGGTCTGGCATTAATGATAGCTATATAAAATCGCATTCTTTTCGCTGGTGGTGTTGTTTGCTGGTAATTTATGATCAGAGGGAAAATAAGACTGTTGGTCATAAACATTTTAAAGTTCCACAGTCACTTTAAATGGCATGATTCCGTTAGCCATGACACTGTAACTAGGCTTTGATTGCTTATTGATTGGCTGCCATTTGTAGTCACAAACGCACAGTCAATAATTACTTGTGCTTATTTGGACTCAAGGGCATCATTAGTTAGGTCAAATAGCCAGCACGAGCTTGACATTGCAAGGTGCAATTGTTTAGACAAGCAGCCTGGCTGACCACCGCACGCATGCACACACACGCACGCGCACACACACACACACACACACACACACACACACACACACACACACACACACACACACACACACACACACACACACACACACACACACACACACACACACACACACACACACACACACACACACACACACACACACACACACACACACACACACACACACACACACACACACACACACACTAACTCAAACAATTACCCAAAGTGCTTTATAACATCACATGAGTCCCACTACTTCTTGGCATGCACTTAACTTGAAGTTAACAGTCCTGTGTGTGCTACTGTGCCGAACAGCAATTAACAATCTATTAATCGACCAATTATTTTTCTTCCAACCAACCCTCCCTAACCAAAAGTTGATGCCAAACATGACAACTTCCATTTGTGGTAATCCCGACTACTTAAGGTTAGCCTAATGGGAAAGAGCCCAGGATATCCCAGGTTTCATATACCATGAGAAAACATTGGCGCAAAAGACAGTGTTTTTGTGGCCCTAAAATGACACAGCGCCTTCTCAAAGCAACCATTCATGGAGCGATCACAGGCCCGGGGTTGAGTGAGTTCCTTCCCTCCCCAGGCGTCACCGGCCTCTCCTGAGCTTGCCCTCCCATTGTGGAGCAGCAGGCTGGCTGTGCCGGGGAGAGGGCTAGCCTAGCACTATTGTGCAGCTGAGGAATTTGGCATGCTAAGCAGCCCGGCGGGTCTGTCTTTCTCTGTCTCTCTTTCTTCTCCTGGCCTTCTCTCACTCTGTTAGCATTATGTTAGCACCATGGCCCAAGATTGTCTTATCAGCTGTGCTAAGACCAGCACGCAGCAGCAACAATCTGGCTGCATTCATTAAGCATTCGACTAGGAGAGCTGCGTGCCAACTTTGCCAGGAGAACACAGATGTGGGGGACTCTAAAAAGTGCATAAAAAGAAAGGTCATTGTGTGTTGGCGCCTGATGCCTCATTTTTAGACTAAAAAATGCCACATGATCCGACCAAAGTAGTTCATCCGCATATCATTGATTTTGCACACAGTAGGAATGCATGCTGGGACACATAGCAGTAAAAGTCACTGTTCCATAGTAAACAGGTCTTAGCCACTAAACTGCCAAGTGTCTACAAGTGTAACACACTGAGCCAGATACGAAACAGCACCTACATCCTGATTCTGTATGTAAACACTGACTGGGTCGATCTGAGGGACCATGTAATGTGATTTAAGTTCATATAAACAGTAGTCTAGGTTTCAGAGTGGGCACAGTTGGGCAGAGGGGGCAAATAAATGTAATAAAGCTCCAATTTTGCAGTAAGGGTTTGGGGCTGTATCCTGTTTTAGCAACGGAGATTCAACAACACTTAAGTTAAACTAAGGAAACAGAAAATCATGGCCAAACAGAAAAGCTCCTGAGTCAAGCCATGTGCTTAAAGGCGAGACAGGAAAATAGGGTAAAATTGTTATTAACTGGGGGCACCCATAGCCCATAGCTTGATAGGGCGTCCCCCGCACCCCCCGGGCCAAGGCCATATCAACATATGAACAATGTCTTCTGTATTAACCTTCAGAAGAGTGCTAAAAATACTAATGACGAGTTTAGTTGATGTAAGCAGTTGAGATTTTTGGTCTAAAAACTAATGTTGAGCTAATGGCCGCTTAAACACGGTGGTCTAGGAGAAATATACAGACGCAAACAGGCAAGGTTAAGTAAAATAAACACTTTATGTACATTTTAGACTTTTTATATGAGAGAAGACCCGTTATTGAAGCAAAGTAGACAAATCTCAAAATTGACCAGAACTTGAAAGACATGCTTTGGCCTCAAGTGTCTCACCTTAACGTCCATACATGGTGACAGGACACATACAAAAGAGGAAAAGCCCACTTACAGTATAGCGAATAGCCAAGTGCTGCCAACATAAATACATTGTGTTCCACTGCCCCATGGCAAAGCATGGCAGAGCCCCAGGTCCTACTTACAAGAGCTTTGATTCCACATTAAGCCATGACATCAGTATGGTTGAAGAACGTAGTCAGAAGACAACGGCTACCCGGGGCCATAAGCCTCCAGTGAAAATGCTTGCTCAAGTGAAAAGATTTAAGGATGCAGAGGTCATATTAACATATCTGGGAGTTTTGAGAATTCCCAGATCATTTCTTTCTTATTTTTTTACCACTTAACTTCCTTCACTTACATTTGCCTTTTATAAAGCTTTCTCAGAATCATTATTTGTGTTACCATGTCTTAGGAAATACAATTTGGACGATTTGGATTTTGAACATTGAAAGATATTTACTTGATTTGACTACTTCTTTCAGACTGATTTAGATAAACTCTGGATTGGAATACAGTTTTTGTATAGAGACTAGACTGTGGGTTAGTACCACTTCCCATTGAAAGCGCATTATGAAGGAATTAAAAGTGCAGATGTTAGCAACACACTGACTCCACAGCTGACCAAAGTGCAGGACAACATCTTTAAAGAGGAGAATAAGTAACCAGGCATAAGTTTATAGATGTGTGGGATATGTTCTGTGGTTGCTCGGGGAGGAAACAATATACAGTTAAACTTATGTTGCTTTTGTTCCTGTAATGGCTTGTCTATTGCTGAGGCTTCAGTGCTTACATGACGTTTATACAAAGAAACAAAAAATTGTCATTTAAAGGTGCACTATTTTCTAAGACGTATTCACATAACTGATTAACAAACTTTCCTCACAGTAAAATATGATCCCTGGAACACTGTTTAAAGTTAGAAAGCTTCCTGAAAAGTTACTGTTTTACCTTTGTTCTTAACAGCAGCAGGGCCCACAGTTTGGTTTACAAACACATTCTAGTCTTACGTTTGGTTCCAGGTTTCTCAAAATCATTTAGTTTTGATTTATGATGATAGAATTAACTAATACTAAGATGTACATGTAGTAAACATGTTTTTTAAGCCAAAATTGCAGTCTGTCTAAATGTAAACAAATACCCCTCCCCTGAAACTGCATAGTGCACCTTGGAGTGAGATGCTAGAGTTGGTTCACTTGGCCAGAATCCAAAACAAATCATTATTAGGTTAGGTTCAACTTTATTGTCCCCGTGGGGAAATTTGTCTTGGGCACAGTGCATCAGTGCTTTCTTACACAGAGTACAACAGAACAAAACACAACCACAGACACAAACACAACCAGACAAACTAACATTTAAACATTGAGAACATGGAGCTTGATATACTTAAATGGCACTTTGATGTAAAGCATAACATCTACAGTATGGAGATAAAGATAAAGTGTGCATTGCCCCTAGAGCTTATGGATAAAGTGCTATGTGCTAAAGTGCTATGTGCTAAAGTGCTAACCTATTTATTGCACATTATTCTATTGCACATTGTTCGTCAGCTTAATGGAGTGCTACTGTAATGTAGTGGGTTTTTGAATCCTATACTTGTATTATAGAAAATTAAATGTATGCAGTAAGCACCCTCCCAATAAGACCTTTATTAGAACCCAGAATTGCACATTTGGTGATTGTTATGAGCAGAAGGACATGCAATGAATGCACACAAGCAGCAGTCCAGTCTGAATCGCTGCGTTGTTCAGAACTCTCTACAGTTAGTCGTCAAGAATAAAAGAGGAATTGTAGTTATTCAATTTATATAAGATGTTCCCTTTGCAATTTGATGGGCTTCACTTTTCCTCTGTGGCCATCTGAACCCCAAGTGTTAATGGTTAGCCCTTGGGGTAGGGCTATAGTATGATCACGTTTTGAAAGGTATTCCAGAAAAATTCACTCAGGATAAATGTGATACTGTATGTACATATTAGTAACACAACCTGCATGTCGTAAAGCTTGGGTGCAATATCACTGTTCAATGATCACCACTGCACGCCATGGTATCTTGTACGCCAAATATTGCTTTTGAGTTTTATTGCGTGATAGCCTACTTATTCAAGTAGGTTATACATTTGTTTGCTTACTTTAATTAAATATATGTGTTTACTTATTCTATTATAGTCTATCTTGTACCATGCTGCACAGTCCCTTCTGCTACTGTAGGCTTTAAAATGCAGAGCTATTGACTTAACGCATTTGTCTACTAACTTTAATTGTATTTTACTTATTATACTACTATGCATGCGTTTACTTTATTAAATAGTAACTTATTTATTAACATACTTATATTGTTCGTTTAATTATTTGTGACAGCTCCTGGCGCCTCTTGATTGGAAGGTTGCCAGGAGCTAATTGTTAATTGCGTACACCCCTGCTGGCTGATCTCTGCAGCTATATAAGCTGGAGCTATCAGCCACATGTCGCTCTCCCTGGCCTGATGTTTGGTTTGGTTTGCTTTGCTTTGGTTTGGTTTGCTTTGGATTTGATTTGATTTGCGTAGTTAGTTTTGCTTTACACATACACTACATTCTTCACCCACACAGACACCGCACCCATTACTGATTACTGATATTCATGCACCAGTTAGTAGGTTACTTTAAACTTTGTTTAAATAAAGTATTATTTGGTTAAACTAATTATCTTGTGTGGTTTCCTCCTTGTCCTTCCCTGGAGCCGGGGTGGTGACATGGGGGCTCGTCAATAAATGGTTGGATTAAGTAGTTGAACAGGTTGGAGGAATATCACATAGGACAGGTTAGTAGTTGGTTTGGGAGCAGGTTCTTTTCATAGTGGGTAGTCGGCTGAGGCTAGGCTAACAGAGTTGATTGTCTGGGGAGCACATGTCTGGATTTGAACTTTCCCTGTTAGGCTTCAGTTGCGTTGCCCCTTTGGGTTGCGTGAATTTTTTTTCTTTTGTTGTTTTTCCCTTTTGGTAGTGCTGTGGGCGTGGTTAGTGTCAATTGTTCAATGTCAATTGTCTCGGGGGCACATCCGAAGGATCTTGGGGTTTTTCTGCTTGCAGGTTTGCCTTTCAAACCGGCTGGTTTACAGTGCATAAATACCCACCGCAAGCTGCATGAACACTAGGGTAAAGATTATTCAGGTTTGGATAGGCAGTTAGGGGGGAAGTTCTAATTCTATTTGCATCCCAGTGATCAAAGCTGTTTTGGCATGGCTTCTTTAGTAGAAGCGTTTATTCAGTCTCCTTCTGAAACCTTGCTGGACAGCTGTACAAAGGACCAACTGTTGAAAATTGCTGATCATTTCAAAGTTGAAATTGCAGCTACACGTCTGAAGGACACAATCAAACGTATCCTGAAGCGACTTTGATGGAAGAAGGGGTTTTGGCTTCTGATGAAGGTAAGGGTTTACCAAGTACGATGGTTTCACCAGGGGGGAGTCTCACCTTTGAGCAACAAAAGGAACTGATGTTAATACAAATGGAACATGACAAAATAAAAATAGATAAAGAGTTGGCCCTGGAGCGTGCAAAAATAGATAAAGAATTGGCCCTTGACCGTACAAAAATGGATAAAGAGTTGGCGCTTGAAGCAATGAAACAAAAAACAAGCAGGCAAAACTGGACATTGAACAATACAAACTAGATCTAGTTAGAGAAGGTAAGATGGCAGGAATTGATATAACTAGGTCTGCTGGTTCATCTAGAGTGGATTGTACTAAGAATCTGAGATTGCTGCCTAAATTTGATGAGGAAGACCCAGATACGTTCTTTTCCTTGTTGAGCGTCTCGCTGATTCACAGGAGTGGCCTGATAGTGAACGTACGTTGTTACTTCAATGCGTGTTTAGAGGTAAAGCCCAAAAGGCATATGCAGCTTTAACAGCAGAACAGTGCAAAGAGTATAAACTGGTCAAAGATGCCGTTTTGAAAGCTTATGAATTAGTTCCTGAAGCTTACAGGCAGCTCTTCAGAAATTGGAAAAAAGGGGAAAAGCAAACGCATGTGGATTTTGAAAGGGAGCTGGATATACATTTTGATCGGTGGTGTTCTGCGTCCAGTGTTGTTTCCTTTGAAGAACTGCGTAACCTTGTTGTGCTGGAACAATTTAAGCAGTCGTTTGCCTAACTACATATCTACTTATATCAATGAGAGAAAAGTTAGAACTCCAAAAGAAGCCGCTGTACTTGCGGACGAATATAGTTTAACACACAAGCGTATCTTTGGGGAGCAAAGTCAACAACGGTTTAGACTCAAAGACAGCGGGGAGAAAGGTGAATCAGATTTCAACCGGGGTTCTTCGAAGGGAGAGCTAGGCACGGTTGGGAGCAACGAACCTAATACAGCTTGTAATTATTGTCAGCGACAGGGGCACTGGAAGAAGGAGTGCCCTTTGCTAAAATCAAAAAAAGGTTTTAGTACATGGCCTGCTAAATCTGTTGGGTTAGCGGCGCCGCTTAGTATTTCAGAGTTAAATACTGATAGAGTTGTCTCTCCTTATCAGATGCAAGCTAAAGTGTTGAGTGCAGCTGACATTGCCTCAAAGTACGCTCCATTTATATCAGATGGGTGTGTGTCCCTAGTTGACAGTAGTGAGAAGGTTCCGGTCAAAATCTTTAGAGATTCTGGCGCAATAAATAACTTCATCAGGGAGTCGGTCTTGCAATTTGCTCCACACTCGGACACAGGGAGTTGTGTTCCAATCAGAGGAATTGGATTGAACACTATTTTTGTACCTGTTCATACGGTAAAGTTATCCTGCAGTTTCGGACAAGGGGAAGTGGAGGTTTGTGTGCGTCCAGAATTACCAGTAGCTGGGGTTGATATTATTTTAGGTAATGATTTTGCAGGAGCATGTATGTGGCCTGATGCATCAACTTCTGAGGTGACCTCACAGGGGGTTTACAGTTCAGCGCTGGTTAGGGCTCAGGGTTCTGAGGTCTCTGAGCAGTCGGTATCTCCTGTGTGTGCAGTAACTCGGTCTATGAGTGTGATGCCAATGTTAAGGTTTCAAAGGCTGAGTCAGGAAAGGGTAATGAGGACAAATTTGCGTTTTTGTGGCCAACTGATCTTGTGTCTGTTTCTCAGGCGGAATTTGTGAGGGACCAGAAAGAGGATCTCTCGCTAAAAGAACTGTTCGAGCAGGCTGGGCACTCTATGGATGGGGGAAACAACTCGGGAGGTTATTTTCTCCATCATGATCTGCTGATGAGGAGGTGGGTCCCTCATGGTGACAATGTGGCTGGGGGTTTAGTGGAGCAGGTTGTGCTTCCAGTGAAGTATAGACAATCTGTGATCAAGATGGCTCACGATAATGTGGCTGGACATATGGGAGTGAGGAAGACTTATGATCGTGTCCTGCGACATTTTTTTTGGCCTCGTTTGAAACGGGAGATAGCATCTTACATTCGGACCTGTCATACTTGTCAGTTGACAGGCAAACCAAATCAGTGCATTACACCCGCTCCCCTATATCCTATACCTGTGTTAAGCCAGCCATTTGAACATTTGATTATTGATTGTGTGGGCCCTCTACCTCGGTCAAGATCAGGTAGTCAGTATTTGTTGACTGTGATGTGTCAGGCCACCAGGTATCCAGCTGTTTACCCACTGCACACTATTTCTGCCAAATCAGTGGTTAGAGCCCTTAGCAAGTTCATTTCTGTGTTTGGGATCCCCAAGGTAATTCAGAGTGATCAAGGCTCGAATTTTACGTCTCGGTTGTTTGCCCAGGTCCTCCAGCAACTTCATATCAAACATAACAAATCGTCTGTATACCATCCTCAAAGTCAGGGTGCATTGGAGCGATTTCATCAGCATTTAAAATCATTGCTCCGCGCTTACTGCACTGAGTTGAAGGTAGACTGGGAAGAGGGGTTGCCTTGGCTCCTGTTGGCGGCCAGAGAAGTGGTGCAGGAAAGCACAGGTTTCAGTCCAAATGAGCTTGTGTTTGCACACACTGTGCGGGGTCCTTTAACCATAGTGTCAGAACAGTGGAAGTCCGAAGGGCCCCCACCAGACTTGATTACCTTTGTAAATGGCTTTAGGCAGAGACTTTACGAGGCAGGGGTGCTGGCTAAGGAAAAATTGGAAATCTCTCAGAAAAAGATGAAAAGGCTTTATGACCGAAAAGTTGAACAACGCCAGTACTCTCCTGGTGATCAAGTTTTAGTATTGTTGCCAGTAGTTGAATCACCATTTCATGCCAAGTTTTTTGGTCCCTGTTCGGTATTGAAAAAGGTTTCAGAGCAGAACTATCTGGTTGACATGCCCAACAAAAGAAAATCATCAAAAGTCTGCCATGTCAATTTGTTAAAACCCTATCATGCTCGGTTGTTGTCGTCTGAGTCGTCCTTGAATGTGGGAAATTCCAAAGCATGCGGCAACCCTACTCTTTTGGTAAGCCCGGTTAACCCCTGTACATCCCAGGTAATGGCAGAGCTTGAGGAGGGAGGAGATGTGTCTGGAGATGAGGTTTTACTACCTCGCCTAAAGAATTCAGAGACACTGTGTAGCTTGTCTGATTTATTGGGACATTTGGAGGTCGGTAAACGTGATCAGTTGGCTAGTATCATTCAGTCTTATCCATCTCTTTTTTCAGACACGCCTTCTCGCACTCACTTGATTGAGCATGATGTTGACGTTGGGGATGCTCAGCCCATAAAACAGCGCTTTTACCGGCTTTCTTCAGACAAAAAAGAGGTACTAGATTCTGAGGTACACTATATGCTGGAAAATGGCATCGCGGAGCCATCTTTCTCTGCTTGGTCTTCGCCATGTCTGTTGGTTAAAAAACCGGATTCCACTTTTAGGCCTTGCACTGACTTCCGTAGAGTTAATGCTGTTACCAAGCCCGATGTGTATCCCCTTCCCAGGATGGAGGATTGTGTTGACCAAGTCGGGGCAGCAAAATTTGTCAGCAAATTTGACCTTCTAAAAGGTTATTGGCAGGTTCCCCTTTCTAAAAGAGCCCAAGAGGTTTGCTCCTTTATTACGTCCTCTGGTTTGTATGCTTACACTGTCATGCCGTTTGGGTTGCGTAATGCGCCAGCCACCTTCCAACGCCTAATGAATAGAGTTGTGTCAGGGTTGTGTGGCTGTGCGGTGTACTTGGATGATGTGGTAATATTCAGTGACACCTGGGAGGAACATCTAGCCCGAACGACAGCGTTGTTAGACAGACTGGCTTGGGCCAGGTTAACTATCAATCTAGCCAAATGTGAGTTTGCTAGAGCCACTGTTACATATCTGGGAAAGGTGGTGGGACAAGGTGAGGTGCGGCCTGTTGGGGCCAAGGTTGCAGCCATTGAAGTATACCCAGCCCCGTCCACTAGAGCAGAACTCATGAGATTCCTGGGGTTGGCGGGTTATTACCGTTGTTTCTGTGCTAACTTTTCTTCTGTCGCCACCCCATTGACAAACCTGCTTAAGGCTGGAGCCAAATACAACTGGTCACATGAGTGTCAGGCAGCTTTTGAAAAAGTGAAGCAGCAACTGTGTTCAGCTCCTGTCCTGGCTGCTCCTCAGCTGGGGAAACCTTTCCAGTTGCAGACCGATGCCAGCAACGTTGGGGCTGGGGCAGTTTTATTGCAGTCAGATGGTAACGGTTTCGAAAGACCTGTATGTTACTTTTCTAAAAAGTTCAAACAGTATCAGCTGCATTATTCAGTGATAGAGAAGGAAGCGCTGGCATTGATTTGGGCTCTCCAACATTTTGATGTGTACATTGGGGCCGGTGCGCCGCTGGTGGTGTACACTGACCACAATCCGCTGACATTCTTGAAGTCTCTTCAAAATCCTAACCAGCGGTTGATGAGATGGGCTTTGTTTCTGCAGCCTTATCACCTTGATATTCGACATATCAAAGGCCAGAACAATGTAGCTGCTGATGCTCTTTCCCGGGCGCCTTCGCCTTAGCTATACCCTCCCGCTTAACATTCGTCCCCGTTCTGCAGGGTCTTAGTTGCTGGGTCTCGGGGATGCCAGAAAATAAAATGTTAAGGAACAGATATCTGGTCAACGTGTCAGTAGTTTGTCATGTTTGCATGTTCCACGTATCTAACGTATCTACTTTCTTGTCTTGCAGGTTAAGTGTTGAACCCTGCTTCTATGGAGGGGGGTGTGACAGCTCCTGGCGCCTCTTGATTGGAAGGTTGCCAGGAGCTAATTGTTAATTGCGTACACCCCTGCTGGCTGATCTCTGCAGCTATATAAGCTGGAGCTATCAGCCACATGTCGCTCTCCCTGGCCTGATGTTTGGTTTGGTTTGCTTTGCTTTGGTTTGCTTTGGATTTGATTTGATTTGCGTAGTTAGTTTTGCTTTACACATACACTACATTCTTCACCCACACAGACACCGCACCCATTACTGATTACTGATATTCATGCACCAGTTAGTAGGTTACTTTAAACTTTGTTTAAATAAAGTATTATTTGGTTAAACTAATTATCTTGTGTGGTTTCCTCCTTGTCCTTCCCTGGAGCCGGGGTGTGACACACACATACATTTTGTTTGCATAGTGGCCTTTATAATTCGCTGATGTAGCCTACACACATTTGTTTACAACTACTCCAGCTATCTAACCTGTCTGCTCACCTGACACCAAGTAATGCGTCGTGAACACAGTCTATGGTCGTGAATTGTCAAGAAGTCGTTTGTTTTCTTCTCGCCTTGTCATGTTGTACACATCTTAAAACAGGACTTAGCTATGCTATAACAATAGCGTTCAACAGATAATAAGAAATTACTCAAGCCCACTAAAGTCAACTGACACTTCTTGGTACTTTTGATAGCGTTGGGAACTTTTTCCTCCTACTTTGTTTGATGCTAAGTTAGCCGCTACTAACTTACAGAACTGTACGCAAAACCCAACGAAACAGATACTTCCCAGGAACGTAAAAACAGTAGATGTAGCAACATAATAACTTATACGTCAGCTCCGTACTTTGTGGGACACTGATTTATTGCTATAAAAAAGTACCAAGGCAACTGCTTTAGGTCCTGCCAACTGCACACAACAAGGAAGAAATACAGCTTCTATTTTTCTATCGCAGGGTGGAAACGGACCGATACAGCGCAGAGGCAACCACTAAATGAAAGCAGCGTAACGGCTAAAACTTTAACAGACAGTCATTAACTATTACAAACTGGTTCATTTCTCACCTTTTAGCGGTGCGGTGTTTGGAGCCATTTTTCCTGCAGCTGCATTTATTTTTTTCTCTTTCCATCCACTTGCACCGAGCAGCACGTCAGTTCCTGTTGAGGAGGCTAGTGGAGGTTTTGGTTGGACACAGTCACACACAGCGTTTCTGCTCTGGCACGAGATTTAATGGAGAAGTGGCGCCATCTTGTGGACAAAAAGGGCCAGTGCCAAAATAGATAATCTGGGAGAATCAATAAAGCTTGTTATAGGCAGGATTGCAACAATATAAGAACACCAGATAGATAGATAGATAGATTAGATAGATAGATAGATAGATAGATAGATAGATAGATAGATGTCTCATTTTGAGATGTATAATGATGTGTGATTAAAATAATGCATGGTGGTGTCAATGTGAAAAAGTAGGTGTCACTAGCAAACGACTTCTTGTTTGGTTTGTTCTGCTTCATAGCCAGATGGTTTGGGTTCTATTTATAGATAGACAGACTCTGCTGCATATATTTAATACTTCTACTTTTTTTTCTATTTTGATGATGCTTTAACTCAACTTTAAGATTGCCTCATACTCTGGTATTTTTGCTTGGGTAACATTTTTAACCCTTTAATGGAAAGTGGTCTCCATTGTAAACAGCTGTTTAAAGGCAGTTTTCGTGTAGCCTATGCTTGATACCAGAATGATGCAATAAACAAGACTGAATACATACATAGGCGTATAGGCTACAACTCGTAGAGTGTTTGCTACATTTAAAAAAAATATATAGTATTTAATTTTATATAGGCTCCAAGGCAGTTCTTTCTCTCTCTTTCTTTGCAGCATTAGTAGCCTAAATTCTTTGCATGGACCAATATTCACAAATAAACCCGATACATTTCCATGAAATGACTAATGTTTTGAATCACAGTCTGCTGATGTGTACAAATACATAATCAAGCACTTGCAATGCAGTCTGAAGCTGTGAAATAAAGGTTGGCCCTTTCTTACACCAGAAACTAAACTCCGCCCACGTGAGGTGGACTGAACGCCACGTACGGTTTGTCTCACACCACGGGGCAGACAGATTGATAAAATGTGATTGACAGGTCGATCGTCCAATCAACTCTCAACGCGACTGTTTTACAAAGAAGGTCTGGCCAATCAGGGCGGTCCGGAGGCGGAGCGTTGCCATGGTGAACACAGCCTTATTTTCTAGTGTAGGTTGTGTGTCATTAGGTTGTGTGTTATTGGTGGATGACAGCTGTAAACAAGCAGCACTGAAGCTCAGGCACTTTGAGGCGAAAACTCAACGAGAAAGCGCTGCGAAGTAAGTCTCAGGTTGCTCGTGTGTGAGTGTTGTTGTGTATGAATTGTAATGTAGTATTGTTGTTTACCATATATGGGCTACTAAGGCTATGAGCTAAGAGTTGGTTTTCTACATCCATGGGAAATGAATTAGCCTGTTACCACCATGTGTGTGGCTGTGTGTAAGTGTGTGTGTAGCCTATGTGAATGCCATGTACCACTCTTTCTTGTTATAATGCTGTTGTGGAGAAATTGTCTTAAAGTTAGCTAGCTGTTTGTTTTATCCACCAAAGACGTGTGTTGCATAGTCTTGCTTTTGAGATTAACTTTCATAATCTCATCCCACATTGTTTCCACGTGAAGCTGTGGCTTTTGCAGTGTTTGAGAAATGAAGGGTGTTGCCTTTTTTTGAGAACAATATTAAAGATAAAGCTCTTACTATCCATGCTGCACTTGTTAGACTGTTTGACTTAAGAACATTTCAGAGTACAATTTAGAAAAGTGAGAGAATACTATTATTAATATGACATCACACCATTAAAATTTACCCTATTAATCCTATTTATTTCTCTTTTTTTTTATCTCCCTTTCCCTTAGATGGTGAGGGGTAAATCCTTGGTCCATTGTGGGCTGGTCCTGCTGAGTTTGTGGCTGTGTATCCAGTCTGTGCCTATCAGTGTGACCAAAGAAAAGCCCCCAGTGGAGGAACTGGAGCCCCCAAAGAGCACTGTGAGTTTAACAGGGCGTGTTAAAATACAGGGGATTTCACATTTTAAATCTGGGTCTTATAGCCAATTCCACTAAAATACATCTCAGTTATCCAAAGGTGGGAACCTTTTTGGGCTTATTGTGTCTCAGACAGGGCTGTTCCCATGGAAAAGGTACACTTGCTTTTGGGTCAAATTACATTGAGGGTACTTTAGAGTATTTGCTCAAAACAAACAAGAGCAATACCAGGTAGAATCAGCTGCCACCGACCGTTCATGTTATTGACACATACGTTTTCCAAGTCACAAGAGATACTAAGTTGTTATAAATGTGCATCCTCTATCAACAAGTTGGGAGAATACGTAGCACTTCTGTTTCTTGAGAACGTAGGAGCAAATCCAAAAAGGAAGAAGTCTCACACACACTGTCTCACTTGCAAAAAAAAAAAACGGTTTATTATGTGAAACGTTTTGATCTGCTAAAAACCGAAATGTTGCAAGTTATACCCTGTGTGTGTGTGGGTGGGAGTCTCCGTTCTATTTGAAGTTCTCCTCTAACAACCAACATCTATGTGTGCTGTGTGGTTCCTGCTACAGGACACTGGGCTGCACTACGACCGCTACCTCAGAGAAGTCATTGAATACCTGGAGAAAGACCCCCACTTCAAAGAGAAGCTCAAAAATGCCAACATGGATGACATCAAGGTACTGCAATGTCTTCTGCATGCTCACTAAACTTTCTCACTAAACTTTCCACTATTTTGTAACCCTCTTTGTTGACACGGACATGTTGTATTGAACAGTGGCGTGCTGATTTTTTTTTTTCTGCCTTCAGCTCGGCAAACTGTCCAAAGAGCTGGACTTTGTTCACCACAATTTTCGGACTAAACTGGACGAGTTGAAGCGGGAGGAGATGAACCGGCTGCGGATGCTGATAAAGGCCAAACAAGACATCCAGGGAGGGAACGGTAAAGTGTCTTGCGTACTTTTTTTAAAAATGACAAATGCAAATGCTTTTTGAAGTTGCACAACAGGTTTTGTAATGCACAGCAGCAGCCGTTTTGGTCAAATATAGGATGTGGATCTTAGACACAGGAACATGATGTAATACAGTGCCTGCTTCCGCATACAGTGTTACCCTGGACAGTGTGAGCAACTGAATGAAAAGTTCAATGATACAAGATTTAAAAGTGTATGAATATTAAAGGTGCTACGAGGAACTTTTAAATATTTCTGAAACGGTCTAATTTTTCCCTCTGATGATCATAAATGACATGTAACAGCAAACAAGACTATCAGTGCAAAGAATGCTATTTTTATATAGTTTTTCTTTATGCGTTTGTCATGGGTATGTTCACTCAGGAACTACAGCTGGCGTAGTAAAAACACTACAGCTTTTGTCCAAAGTATTAACACAAACTGAAAGTTCCTTAGAGCACCTTTTAATGTAAATACAGTAAAAGAACAGCGGATTAGCTAGCTATGTGACCTGTAACCGGTATTTCTGGCACTACAAACCGGTATTTTTATGCAGAAATACGGGTTACAGGTCACATAGCCAGCTAATCCGCTTTTTAAAAACACAATGGTCAGAGAGGCATTATGCAAGATGGTGTAATCGAACAGGGTGTGTAGAGAGAAGAGACATTCTAGATGTTCAAACCAAACTTATTTGAATGTATTTACTTTCAGCCCGGGGAGTGGAGCACCAGGCTCTACTGAAACAGTTTGACCATCTCAACCACCTGAACCCAGAAACCTTCGAGGTGGAGGATCTGGACCGGCTCATCAAATCGGTAAAAAAAGTGATAAATAAAAACACTCTTAACTATATAGACATTTCCTTTATGAAACATGTTTACTCAGTAGCTGTGGTTACGGCTCCTCACTCACATACAAGTTGACTGTGAACGGTTGTAGATTCAGTGCATTGTAATGTAACTTTATTGAAACAGGGACAATGTACAAAAGAAGCAAGTTTAGAGCAAGAAGAGATGCATTGTACCAGGTTTTAGCAAACTGATTTTTTCCACCTGTTGTCCCTGGGCAGGTAAGGCATGTTAACTCTTCAATTAGCACACAAAGACAACCTTCCACATGTACACATGGCAGCCACATACACTCAGTAGTCTATGTATTATTACTATATCCCTACATTTTGTTGGAGTTGGCGATTTCCCCCCCCCCCCCCCCCCTCAAAATTTTTAAATCTTGACCATTGACCGTTGATTGAATAAGACTTTATACCAGACACTCACCATGTTCCTCAACACTGTTATTGTGTTCTGCAGTGCTGCTGTGTACATGTAACTTCATCCAGTTCCCCCTATAATCAAAGTAAAGACCCCTTTGCCTCATATTATTGTTATGGTTCAGAGGGACGAGCCTATAGAGAAAAAAACAGGTTTGAAACAGTGAGCTGTGTTTCTCAGGATCGCTTATTGACTTATATACAGTATTGTATTACCTGTTGGATCACATGTGTAGGCTTTATTAACCAGCTCCAGCTCTTCTTAAACTGAAAGCTAAATAACTTGGAGGCATTCACAGCTTTTTATCCTCTGTAGGAGAGTTCTGGTGTGTCAAAAAGGTAATTGGTTTAAAGCTACATTGATGGGTTTTGAGCAACATGTTTGAATGAAATTTGTTGCCTCACTGGGTTTGCATTTCTTTTACGGTGACATGCATATTATTCCCTGACACTTAGTAGTTGTACTTTTATGTAGTGTCATATATTTGCTATTTTATGCCTTTGTGACTGCTTGGTGAGATGCAAACAATACTGATGAATTAGTTTGCTTTGTTTGCCAGAGCTTTTACACTTATCTTTCGCCATAATATTTCATAACATGGCTGTAGAAAAAAGACTTGCCCGTAAATTAACACTTTAAAGTGTCGACTGAACTTTTTATATTTCATGACATTCAGACATTTTAGGACCATCACTGTCTAAAGACATAACTGCACAGATCTAACACAGATTGCAGATTGCACTGCATGAATAAACTGTGATTCAACAAAAGAAAACGGCAACTTATACATCTATGTATATCACTTGATCAGTAAGTGAACCAATCCACCATTGTATGTTGAGACAAATATGAGACACCCTTTGTCATCTTTACTCTCAGTTGTACTAGCCAGGCTAATACTGGTGCTTAGTGACTTTGAATTCTTGTAAAGCGCTATTATATCATAAGGGGCTACTAATGAAAGTGGCTTTGTGGGGCAGAGCAGAGGTGTAATTAGTGCTTTTGTGTTTTCTATTTTGTTACTGTACATAGGCTGTGCATTTGTACATCCGTATTATATTTGTCTAAGTGAGTCATACTTGTGTATTTGTTATTTGTACCTTTACTCCTGGTGGGGCCTCTTGGACCAGATCAATATTGTAAATAAGAAACTGTTCTTAATGTTTTATCTGGAAAAATAAAGGTTTAAATAAAATTGTCACACTCACTTCATTTGTAGGCGACCACGGACCTGGAGGACTTCGACAAGGGGCGCCATGATGAGTTCAAGAGGTACGAGATGATCAAGGAGCACGAGAGGAGGGAGAGAATGAAAGCCATGACCGAGGAGGAGCGCCAGAGGGAGGAGCAGCACTACCAGGAGCTACAGAAGAAGCACAACACCCATCCCAAAGTCAACCACCCTGTAAGACCACTGAAGGAACACACTTTATTTGATATATTTTGATATACATTTTTTCGGCATATTCAAGATTCAAGAAGTGTATTTGTCGTATGCAAAACAATTAGAGCAGAAGTCATTGGCAATGGAATTCTTAGGCCTCAGGCTTCTCTCAATGCAATATGGAGTCTATCATACTTTGTTTAAAAAGCCATTGCTCGGGCGCTCTGGTGGCGTAGTGGATAGAGCGTGTACCATATTGGCTCCGGCCTTCTTTGCAGTGGTCGCGGGTTCAAATCCGACCCGTGGACCTTTACTGCAGGTCATCCCCCCTCTCTCTCTTGTCTCCCCATTTCAACTCTGTACTATCTAATAAAGCTTGAAAAATACAAAAAAAAATCTTAAAAAAGCCATTCCAACTGCTACCCCAGTTTGTTCAAGACAACAGCTGAGGAAACAAATGTTTGTGTTCGTGTGTGTGTGTGTGTGTGTGTAGGGTAGTGAGGACCAGTTGAAGGAAGTGTGGAAAGAGTCCGATGGTATGGACCCAGACGACTTTGATCCCAGGACCTTCTTCAAAATGCACGGTAACTAGTGTGACCTTATATGTGTCTAAAGAGACAAAAAACTACTAGCAGACTATCATTAATCTAGTAGCCCGGGCCTTCATAAGGCAAAAGGCAAAAGGCATTGTTGACATCGTTAAAAATTCACCTCAAGACCACTCCATATATAGATGAACTGATGTGTTGACTTTGGGGCATTTTGCTTTGTGTTACAGACTACAACGGAGACGGCTACATCGACGAGAACGAACTCGAAGCGCTTTTCACTAAAGAGGTATTTTATGTCTGCGCATTCATGCCTATAACTGCCCTGCACGTTTTTTTTGGAAGACGTAATATGCAAATGAAGAAGCCTTTGAGGTAATAACTTGTATCCGTGTCTGTACTTTAGCTGGAGAAGGTTTACGACCCGCAGAATGAAGAGGATGACATGGTGGAGATGGAGGAAGAGCGACTGCGGATGAGAGAGCATGTCATGAGCGAGGTGAGACGGCACAGCAACTTTTATGACCTAGTGATTTTAAGATATTATTCATTTATTAGGATGCTGCTGCTACATGGAATATATACTGATCTAAGTTTGGTTGTATTGTTTTATCAGTGCAATGACAAAAAGCATATACATTTTATTCTATGAGAGCAGATATAGAGGCTTTCACATGTGTACTATTAATACAGTCTGCAGGGTTCAACATAACTTTTTTTTCCTACTGGCCCGCCGGGCCAGTGGATCCGAGTTTTACTGGCCCCTTGTATATTTTCACTGGCCCTGCACACACTTTTTTTTATTCATAATTTAGTGTCAATAATTATAATACCTGTATTAGAAAAATAAAGAAAAATAACCAGATCTAAAGGGAATATCTATACTGTAACAGTATAGATATTCCCTTTAGATTTGGTTATTTTTCTTTTAGTTAATTATATGAAATGTTGATATTGCTCATACACACAATATAAAACCAGGCAAACATATTGAATTAGAAGCCTACAACTGAAAGTATGTTGAAAGAGTGGGCCAGTATTTTAAAGTCCAGTAGTTTGATGGTTGTTTTTATTCTTGAATTTGGGAGGTTTAATGAATAGTTCACCTGCAGAAGTCATGTTCAAACATTAAAAAAAAATAAGAGATGAAGGTCTGTTCATTCTTTGTGGTGTGGTAGGCTGTTTTTATTAGGCTACTTTCTCTATATGCATTAGGGATGTGAATGTGTCGACCGAATGACCAGTTTTCCACTTGCGCTCAAGTTGACTTTAAAAATAGAATAGAAATCCGAAAATCAGTGGGTTATGCCGTTTTTTTAATGGGAGATTTCACCGTGTATGCGAGCGCGCTGCAGGAGTGTCACTTCTCAATGAAGTGTCAGCTTCACATAAGAGTCCGGTGTGGGACCATTTTTTCAAACTATTGATAAAAAACAATGCAGTGCAAAATATGCAGCATAAGTTAAACGCTCGTCTAATAAGACTATGACGTTAAATCACTAGAAACACACAATGCCTTCGTCCGATCACAGCAGCGTTTCACCGTGTGATCTCGCCAGCGAGTGAGTGAGCCGCCGCGCAGAAGAACTGTGGTTTGTGGCTAAAATAATAACCGGGGATATTCTCCCCGTTAGCGATTTCAATGGGAAAGACTTCCGCGATCTGATTGAATGTCTCGAGCCTGAAAACACAGTGCCAAACTGCGCGACGATAGGAACTGTACAGTGAGCCGAGTCCCTCCGTTCGTTTCTGTCTACAACCGACACAATCACCGGAGACGCATTCTCAGCGTTTAAATAACGCCTCTCATTTGTATTACCATTGGGGCTTGGATGCAAATACTGTAACATTACGGAGGCAGATAAAGGAAAAGCGCTCATTTTCTGCACCTCAACCTCTGCTGTGGGAAGAAAGAAAGGGGGCAAAGCAAGTCGATTGATTTGTCGACTCGCATGCGAACGGTAGGCAGCTCTGCCAACGGAGCGAGAGTGCACCCGGCCGCCTGTCAAAACGCCCACGCATCGGTTGTCCACTGGCCTTTCATTAAAAAATATATTTTATATTAGGTTTCTTATATTGAGTCTTAAATAAACACTGCTTTCATTCCGACTCTCAACGCGCATTTCAATGAACCATGATATAGGCCTAGTCTACAAAAATATACTGAACTGTGATTGGCCAGTCACTGGCCCGGGCGGGACAGTGACTGGCCAATCAACTTGCCCTGCATATGATTTTACTGGCCCCGGGCCATCGGGCTATACGTTATGTCGAACCCTGATAATACAGTTATGATTGGCCCTGATTTAAGCCCCATAGTCAATTCAGGCGTCTTTGAATGCTGTCAGTAAAAAGACATTTAATTATCAACCACCAACACATTGTTTCAAATACATCCACTCCTCTTCAACACTGGATTAAAGAGCAAAAATACATTGGTACGTACCTTTTAGGGTGTCAGATATTCACTGACAAAGGGACCTTGTGCAGACATTATCACTAGTACAAGATGTGAAACAACAACAGCAGCAGAGGCAGTGCTTTAACCAGGGAGTTGACTGGTCAGACGTATTGAATCTGGCTGACCGTTTATCGACCCTGACGTTGATTAAACCCTCTTCCTGTGCTGATGTTCAAGGTGGACAAGGATAAAGACAGACTGGTGTCACTGAGCGAGTTCATGACCGCCACCCAGAAGGAGGAGTTCTTGGAGAAAGACGAGTGGGAGGTAAGAGCTCTACTGATAGAAAAGTCTAATGGTGAATGAATGCGGACAGAAATGTGACGTTTCACTTGAGAAGATGATATGATTATTATTTACCAAGTTGAATCAAGATTTGGTTGACCTCGCTGTCACGTTAGTTTAGTTTTGTTCAATATTCTATTCAATTCATTGGGGTGCTCTAACCACTACACCACGAGCACCCTAGTTTTGCAGATACTTTTCCACCCTGTGACGAATGTTGGTGTTGACCATTTATCCTGTTATTTATTAAAACGCATTATATCCTATGATGGCCTGCCCTCCACAGACCTTAGATCAGACCCGGCCTTACACTGACGAGGAGCTGAGAGAATACGAACAGCAGCTGGCCAACGAGGAGAGCGACATCAACCGTAAGGCTGTGGAGCTTCAGAGGCAGACGGAGGAGCTCCAGAGAAAGCAGGAGGAACTTAACGCCCAACGGTCCGGGCTACAGCAGGTGAATACTTTAAAACGAGTCCTCACTCATCAGTCCGCAGTCACATAAAGGTGGATCCAGTGATTCTGGAGAGATCTTGTGTTAATACACTGCCTAGGCTCTGTAAACTGGTATGTAAACAAAGGGGCCCAGCATAGCTAGCAACAAGCCCATTTACAGAGCCTAAACTGTGTATTGACATTGGATTATTTTTTAAAGCACTGACATACAGGTAGTAAATCCTGAGATATTCCCTGATTTTGACATAAAGTGATTTTTACCACAAGCATTCTCCAGAATCACTGACTCCACCTTTTAATGGGTCCAATATATGGAGTAATGTCCACACAGTAGGTTATAGTTCAAGTGGTTTTGAATCATATCTGACTGATGGTTTGTGGGCATGAGCAACATTGTCTTCCTTGTAACAGCAATGTTGAGCTGCACCCAAAGTTATTGTTTTCAGTAACCTCTGTACACAGTAGGGCAAACATGACCAAGAGGCAGCTACTTTCATCATGGCTCAGATTATATAAAGGAATATCAAACTGTACTGTAACATATTGTATTGGTATTGTTATGGTTGTACAAAATGATTGCAGGCAGAGGTCGCCATTTATTTTGTGATGTTCTAATGTTTTCCGTCTTGTTTTTTTCCCGCTCAGGCAGTAGAAGACATGGAAAGGATAAAAGCCTCTAACCCTGAGGTCAAACGTAAGTGTTGCAGTGATTGTTGTCTCAATTTGATTTAACCGAGGAGAGATTACACAGAACACAGACTTTAACAGTGACACAGCTACAGCAGTGAAAGAGGCACTTTGATAAAAAAATACTTGAAAGATTTTAATTTTTTAAGGACATTTATTTTGTGTGTGTATATATATAATAAATAAATAACTATATGAACCATCAAAATTGATTGAACTGATATAAACTATTAACCCAATTGAACATGTCCGAATAGGATAAGTAAGAAGTAAATACGAATTTAACAATACTTTAATTTAAAAAAGCCTGGCCAAGCTATCCGACATTTTAGACCCTTGGAGTTTATGCTCCAAAGATGCTTGAAACTGCATTTCCCATAATGCAACTCAAACCTAAATCATCAGGGTTTAAACCTTCCCCTCCAGAGCGACAGAAGATATATACCAACTTTTGTGACTGGCTGTATGGAAGTAAACTGAATTTAATTTGTGAAATCAGGAAAGTGCCTCCTTTTTAAAAATGTGCAGATAAGATTTATATATTTTTTTTTTATCGCACAAAGCAGTAGCATCCAGAAGAATAATTAAAAATCTAAATTTGACCAATCCATTTGGAATTTTAACCACACAGAAACACTATAAACTAAAGGTTCACATTCAGCAAGATCTTGTTAATTCAACTCATGAACTTGTGCCGATATAACTCTCTGTTGCAGAGATGGAAGCTCCTGTACCTGAGGGTCATCCTGCACCAATTGTCCCAGGAAACATCCAGCCACTGCCCCCCGTTCACCAGCAGCAAGACGTTCCAGTGCCAGGACACTCCTAGCAGGCCGCATGACTACTGTGTGCTGTATGAATGCTAGTGAGTGTACGTACGTGTTTGTGTGTTTGCCTTGTCATGATTCCAATTTCCATTTTTTTTTTTTTTTTTACAATTTTCAAAACACCACTTGACAAAAACGTTCCTCAATATTAAGGGCACATTAGAAATATGATTCCAAGCTTCAGTGCCAGTGCCAGTGCCCAGTCTGCCTGATCTGGCTGCATAAATCCTACTTGAAATGTGGAGCTGCTCCAGTTTTCTTTGTGGACAATAGGCCCTTTTTTGTTTTTGTCATTTTGATCTTTTAGCCCAACAAAGACTGTGTTCTCCATGGGAAGTGCTTTGCGGTGAAATGGGGACGGCCTCTGACCTGATAATTGATTGTTTTGTTTAGTGTACACTGTATCTCATTGTCATTGGTAGTGTCTCTTAGAGAAAATACCTTGAAATGTATTTATTTATTCCATTAAAGAGAGCCGAAAAAATGAATGTAAGAAACTAAACCTTAGTTTACTGTAGCGCTACTGCCATTATGAAGGAAATGATCATATTTGCTATAAAAGTAATTTTAGTTTTATATGAATGATATATTCAGCACAGCCCTGCTGCTCTTTCTTCAATAACCTTTTGTATTTCATCATGTTCATTTTCACATTTGTTTAATGGTTTAATTTAATAATGTGTAAAATCTATGTTGGTGTGAAGAGTATGCTAATCAATCTCTTATACCTCTCAACTGTTTTGTAGACTCCAGACTGCACCAGTCGGCAACATTACTCTTCAGCCATCAGTTTTTATTATTATTTTTTAGATCTTTTGCAATGAAACTTAGTTTTGTTTTTTACAAGGTTAATACCTTCATATTAATGCATATTCTGTCACTTCTGTTTTCTAGCTGCTTTCTCCTTTGGACCTGATAATTGAAGAACATAATTAACATAAAATGAAATATATCATATATTTAAATAGTTTAATTTAATATAATGGTAGCGGTGTTGAGGTGAGGATGGCGTGGATTCAAAAGTGTCTGTATGTGTATAGTGTGTTTGTGTGTCAGTGCGGTAATTCAAACTATTATGATAGAATACTTTATTTTTTAAATCTTTTCTCTACACCACTAGATAAAACTGCAGCAGGTGGACATTGTAATGGAAGACCTCAATTAAACTCCAAAGGGTCAAAACTACGTTAAATAAAACAGATACAAGCAAGAATGATGGCACAAACGTAGTTAAACTTTTGAGGAATTTAGTTAAAATGCACTGGTTATTTTTTATTTACTTTTTATGTCCCTTTTTAAAAAAACAGTCAAATCAGTAAACCTCACTATTACTGGTGACTTACAGTTGAACCTGCTTACAGGTCTTGTTTAACTTTTATTTTACGTAACTTTCAAAAGCAGTTAAAGGGGCAGTGTGTAATATGACATCATCAAGAAAGTTCTACAAAGTTCTAGAATGCAACACTCCCTGGGTAACCCCACCCCCTTTGAATAATAACAGAAGCTACAGTGGCCTTCAAGGACAAGAACAATTCTAAATTCTAAACAATGCACCTGATGACATTCCAAAAACATGGATGCCCTCTCAATGTACAAAATGTAATGTTAATATTTGTAATTCTCCGCTCAGGAGGATAATTCAGATGTTTGGCAGAGGTGATTTTACACCAATGAGGACATATTTATGAATGAGGATATTGATTTTAGCTAATAAATTACTTAAAATGTTACACAGTGCCCCTTTAAATCTGTCCAAAACCAACTTCCTGAATTCATGAAACTGTTGTACAAGGTTTGAATGTGAACAATAAAGTGAATGAGCTTGCAGATTTGAAGTTTGTGTCACTTGATTATATCATACACATTGGTTTAGTGGTTATCGGAAAAAACAATCATATTAAAAATTACATTATGGAATCTGAAGTGAAATATTCATCATTTTGACAATAAGTAACCGTGATTTCACATGATAAAAGACTTCCCTGGCACAACTTTAAAGCACAGCAGATGACCTTGAGACCTTTCTTGACAAAATGACAACACATTTATAATCAACAGGTGTGTATGAATAAACTGATGAGTATCATATATCAAATAAGTTCAGTTTTAAACATACAGAGTGGCATACATCTGGTTGAGGTAGGTGCGTGCTCTAACCGGAGGGTATTTGCTGGAGCCGTCGATGCAGGTGATCAGAGCCTCGTCATCGGGTTGGACAAAGAAAGCCAGAGACTGACGTGTGCTGGAGTCTCCAGCAGGGGGCAGCAGAACTCTGTGACGCTGAGGGACAACACAACCACAAGAAATTATATAAATCCTAATTTTGATGTTATTATATAGTTGTAAAACAAACAGTTAAAAACCATTCAGATGTACAAGACAGCTGTAGAATATGCTCTCATCTCACCACAGAGACAAAGTGATCACTGGTCCAGCGCTGCATCAGGTCAGCGATGTTGATGAGGACCGCTTCAGGTATGACAGGAGCAGTGATGAATTCACCTGAACGGTTACGCACCTGAGGGTTAACAAGAGTCAAGAGCATTACATGTCTGAAGAACAAATATTATCTTTGGTAATCCTCCACAAAGGATAATACATCCAGAGAAGTGAGTGGTGTTACCTGCAGACCTTCAGAGCTCTGAAACAACATGGTGATGCTGCCGTAGTCTGTATGCTCTCCACAGCGAAGCTGACCCTCCTTCACTTTCTCACTGTTTATTGGTGGGTAGTACAGAGACCGCAGTGTTGTGCCATTCTCTTCAGCTAGAATAGAAAAACACCAGGAACAGACACAATAGGTTTGAGTTAATGATTAAGCTCAGGTCCCTCAATGTGTGCTAGAAGATATTATATTCTTAAAGTATATTGTGGAAAGTGTAATTCTGTCGTCTGTTCAGCCAGCAGCATCAGATGATGCATTTTCCAGAAATAAACTATTTATATTCACGTCTAACAACGTTGCATATGCTCAGAGAAACAGTCCCGTTTTCAGTTTTGTGCATCACTCGCCATAGTGAGAGCAGTGAGAGTGTGTGTGGTGCTTTGTGTACATACTTCCTATGAGACGGTGTGTACTCAGGAACACCTCAGGGTCCAGAGCCAGACTGTGGGCCATCACCCTCAGCACCCTCAGACTCAGCTCTTTACAGCGCTGGAAGAAAGACGTCTGGATCTCCTGGAAACCTTTCGCATCACCAGAGGAGGGCCATGGCTGCATCACAAGAGAAAAGAACCAGCGCATGACGGGTGACAATACCAATATCTATATTTCAAAAATATGGTACTGTACTGTTGATATTGTTGCTGTTGTGGGCATTGCTGCTAACGGCACTCTGCACTTTATTTTGCTGCTATTGATTGTTTGCTGTTGACCACAGAGCACTTTATCTTGGCACTTTATGATGTTACGATTCTAGGATTTTATGTTTGATTTATTTTATTTTATGATTTTATGATTATTTGATTTTATTCAATTTAATTTAATTTTTATGATTTAATTTTATTTGATTTTATGACGGTAAGACCTGTGTCTAACTGTCGGAGCTAGGATAACAGTAGGAGAAAGTTGCCATGGACTGCCTTCTCAGAGCGGGAACACTCTTTACTAAGAGCCCGAATTCTCTGGTCATATCTCGGGCGAGTTTTGCCGTACAGCAAGACTCTATCCCCAGCGGGGCCCGTCTTAAGCTGTGGAGGGAAAGGAACTGACTTTGTTGTGTTGGTTGTTCCCTGATTCTTGCACTTTGCACTTTAGTGCCCAGGCCTGCGTACATGTTGTGATGTTTGCGTTCGTCACGGTTTTGTACTGTTATGTGTTGTCGCCTCTCCTCGCTGTAAACCAATTTGCCCTTTTGGGACACTAATAAAAATCTTGAATCTTGAGTGCGGTCACTCTGGCCTTTCTAAATTGCCCCTGAAATAATGAAAACGTTCAAATGTGAAAGTAAATCCTTACTATATCAGGGTGAAGAGAAACAAGGTCAAATGACTCCTTTAGGTCTCGAGGTTGAAGTGGATCCACTCTGAAAATAAATCATTCTAATGTTAAACAAGTAACATTTTGTGGAAGAAGTGTGTTTGGTTCGCTTTCCGATTCCTACCTCTCACTTTCAATAGGAACCCAGCCGTGATTAGGACTGACGACAAAGTTTCTCCTGCTGAAAGGTCGTTTCAGTTCATCTGGCTGCAGGAGAAACTTCTTGGAGATGTCCATAACACGCTCCACCTATCCAAACCAACCAGGAGAAAGACATTAAAGACGCATTCAACGTTAAGCTCTTTAATGAGGACCTATGATACTTTTCGACTTTTATGACCTATAAACGTTGTTATAAATAAACCTAAATGATTATCCATGTTTTATCCTCACCTCCTCCTGAGTGATCCCAGTGTTCTTCAGAAAAACAAAACCAACTTCCATAAAAGCTGCTTTCAGCTCTTCGGCCAAACTGAACATCTGCTCCTTAGTGACATCTTTCCCCGTCAGGCTGCACGCGCCAAAGTCCACCACTGGGATGCTCATTTTTAAAATCAAAATGTTTCAGAAATTATCTGAATGCACTGTTGCAGAATAGCCTACTAAACACAAGGCCCACTTATATCGTTGGTGTGACATCATTCTGCTGCCATGTGACTTTTCCAGCCAATAGGCAAAGAGCTACAAATGATAATCCCTAAAAACTAAAAAAGATCTGTAGTCAGCATTCATCAGCAATTATTTTTTCAGTGTTCAAAAGTGATCAGTGAGCGCTCATGACCCCTGTCTGATGCTTGGCAACTTATTATTATTAATAACTTATTATTATTCCTGGATAATTCAACACAGGGGTGGCCGGGATCAACAGCTCCAAAGTTCTGCCTCTCAGCACATTTCCCCAGTACGATCTCACCATTTACCAGTGTAGTGTATTACTAAACATTTTATATTAAGGTATACTGCTTCAGGAGGACACATACTGAGTTGGTCTCATCTTGCAGGGACCAGGAGAGGAATGTGGACTGCTTAGTGGGGGAAGCCATGGGGAAGATCTCTGTAGATTATTCAGTATGCACACAATAGAGGGCTCTGAGCAGGGCTGGACTGGGACAAAAAATCGGCCCTGGCATTTTTGGCCATGGCAGCCCACCATGATTATTTATACGATATGCGGAGGCAGGGGCGTTGCACCAAATTCTGGGCCCCTATACAGGAAGTCCTGATGGGCCCTCTGAGAGGCGGTCTTACAACACAAACATGTAAAAGCTATGTTTGTCTATAGTCCAAAACGTATGAGTGACTGGTCCCTCTCTGAGCCAGATAACAACACAATATTTCTATTGATGAATGACCAAATCATTACGCGTACTTGAACACAACCCCTGGTCTAATGACTCTTAATAAACATGCACACACACAGTGTTTCTCACAGGAATTTGGGAGACTGTGTCGTGGACCCTGGACCTTCTAGGGGGGTCCGGGGGAATGCTCCCCCGGAAGATTTTTTTTTAAATGTTAAAGTAAAATTCATCAATCTGGTACACTTTGAGGAGAAAACTAAGGCTAAATCAACTATTTCCTATGTAAGCTATTTAGTACTATTTTCTGGAATAATTTATAGACACAGAATGACCAAAAAGCAGAAAGAAGAAATGTACATGTTTAAAAAATCCAGTCAGCTTCGGGATTCTTTTTACCTTCCTTTGTATTTTTTAATGGCCCAATATAGGCCCCTGATCTTCGTAGCCCCGAACAATGTTATTTAAAAAATAACAAAAATTTACTGACGAATGAAAGGCCCCTGATATCAGTTTTTTTCTCTCCTAAATAACATTTTTCGGGGCCTTCAAATATCAGGGGCCTATATTGAGCCAGTAAAAAAAAAAAAAAAAAAAAAAAAATGTTTTTATTTTTTGAGTGCAGCCCCCCTCTGCCTTGGGCCCCCCAAGCCTATCCGCCGTCCGACGGCCCTGAACGTAACTAACCATCGTCAGATGCTCATAATTCCCGAGTAGAAGTTGAATGCGTGATAATACAATTCAATGCAGCCTCTGAATGGGCGGCCCTCTGCTGTGTGTGTGATTGGGCCAGGCCCAGCCTAGAACCATTCATAATGAGTAATGGCCTGGGACAAAGTTTTATTTAACTTTCAGGTGAAGTTGACAGCCTGCACGCACATTTATATGTCCAAGGCACTCCCGAGAGGGAAGGGACCTCGGCCCTCGGCTGTGTGACTTGGCCGGGCCGGGCCGAGTCACATAGCAGAGGGTCCATAAAAAAAAAAAAAAAAAAAAAAGATTTTTAATTTTTTTTTTTTTTTTTTTTTTTTGGACCCGGCCCGGCCCAAAATGCCTGCCGGCCCACCGGGCATTGCCCGGTACGCCCGATGGCCAGTCCAGCCCTGGCTCTGAGATTATCCTTTGTGGGGGGCAATTTAGGACAGCCTGGTTAAGAGTTAACAGCTAATGTATTGGCCCCTGGCTAAAGGGATTGTCCTAAAATTACAGAATCAGACTTCTTGGCACCCCACGAGATATCGCCTGCAGGGATTGATTGACAGATGTCCTCTTTTCTTTCAAAGGTTTTTTTATTCATCAAAGAATTTGCAAAGCAAATACAATACAATGATTATTCCCCCCCCCCCCCCCGAACACACCACAAAGAAAAAGAAGAAAAAAAAACAAAAAAAACAATACACAATGTTAGAAAATTACATTGACGAAATACACGCTACAAGAAACACAAATAAACCTTCAGTTCAGCACAACTTGCGTAGGATCCGCAGGATCTGGAGGGATTCCAGAGCGGCCCTCCTGCGTACTGGAACAGAATCAGAGGTTGGCTGATCAGCGGCTGATCCCTGCTCCCGTGTATTTACCTGGCCAAAGGGTTTGGCTTAACTCCAGGGACATTGAGTCCAAGAAGCTTTCTCCCCGTTTTATTGGACCATTTGAGGTCGATAGGGTCATTAATCCTGCTGCCATTCGCCTTAAACTGCCCCAGTCCCTCAGGATACACCCCACGTTTCACGTCTCCCAGCTGAAGCCAGTCACCTAGCCTGAAAATAAACTTTGTTCTAAAATTGACTACCTGGGTATCTGTTCTGCTTTTGGGTCCTACCTCGAGCTATCATAACAAATTTGATGTTTATGGCTCGTCTTCTTTCTTTCATACAAATTGGATCAGTCGTTATATAAAAAAGACAATAATTTCCAAAATATAATTTAAGCGGTAAAAACATTATAAACCATGATAAAAGACTCCACAGGCACAAGTTTAAAGCACAGAAGATCAACTTGCTTGGCACATTTAATGAACAGTTGTTAATGAATCAACAGACTGGTTCAGTTTTGTCCATATGAAGCATTAAAGCGTTCCAGGAGGTAGGCGCCTGATTTGACCGGAGGGTATTTGTTGGAGCCGTCGATGCAGGTGATCAGAGCCTCGTCATCGGGCAGGACAAAGAAAGCCAGAGACTGACGAGAGCTGGAGTCTCCAGCAGGGGGCAGCAAAACTCTGTGGCGCTGAGGGAGGGATGGGACGACCACAATAAATAATTTGTGGTATCACTTAAATGTAAACTTATTGTAGTAGTTATTATGATGGTATTGCCATTGTCCTTCTTTAATCTAGGTAAACAGATACTACTGAATCGAAGCCTATATCACTGCTATCTACAATATATGCTCTCAACTCACCACAGAGACAAAGTGATCACTGGTCCAGCGCTGCATCAGGTCAGCGATGTTGATGAGGACCGCTTCAGGTACGACAGGAGCAGAGATGAATTCACCTGAACGGTTACGCACCTGAGGGTGAACAAGAGTCAAGAGCATTACATGTCTGAATATGTGTTTAATAATGGTAATCCTCCACTTTGAATAATAAAGGATATGTAAACATCACACAATTTAGTGTGTTACCTGCAGACCTTCAGAGCCCTGAAACAACAGGGTGATGCTGCCGTAGTCTGTATGCTCTCCACATCGAAGCTGACCCTCCATCGCTTTCTCACTGTTTATTGGTGGGTAGTACAGAGACCGCAGTGTTGTGCCATTCTCATCAGCTAGAGGACACACAATATCACAGTGACTTTTCATTCATATTATTTCCATTCCCTAACAGGGACCCTGATGGAAGGACAAGTATACTCCAACTCCACCAGGACTGGCTCTTCAGCATCTTGCCTTGATGCGGGAAAGCACATGCATGCTCCAACAGCAGCAGTACATCACCGCGCTTCTGAGCTCTACTGCAAGAGCTCTGATGCAGCATCAGGCAGAAGATGACCCAGAGGCCTACCTCGATATCTTTGCCTATCCACTGCCCCACAATGACGAACTATGGGATTGGCTTGGCAAGGCACCTTTTTTTGCACTGTATTCGACCAATGGCTACAGGCAGATTCACTTGTCTCCATTGACAAAACAGCATTCTGCATTCTGTTCAGTTTGTACCAATTCTTAAAACTACCTTTCAGACTGTGTGGGGCCCCGGGCACGTTTCAGTGTTTCATGAACCAGGTGAAACATGAAATGCAGACTGAGCAACAACACCACACTCCATAGTGAGAGCAGTGAGAGTGTGTGGTGCTTTGTGTACATACTTCCTATGAGACGATGTGCACTCAGGAACACCTCAGGGTCCAGAGCCAGACTGTGGGCCATCACCCTCAGCACCCTCAGACTCAGCTCTTTACAGCGCTGGAAGAAAGACGTCTGGATCTCCTGGAAACCTTTTGCATCACCAGAGGGCCATGGCTGCATCTCAAGAGAAAAGAACCAGAGTGTGACTGATGCTGTATATTAGAAAACAGTAACAGTACCTATATTTTAAAGCTTAAAAAAAGTATTTACAAAATATTTGGGTTACTGATTTTTTTTTTTTTACATAAACACAAAACATGATTGAACTTTTTTACCCTTTACATTTTGTTTTAAAGACTTAAATCTAAAACATAGGCCGAGAAGATCTGTGTGCGTATTTCTATGCTGCAATTTCCAATATGCAAACTTTCAACCAGCCTATGAGGACAGTAGAACTTTCTCTGGCCAAATAGAAGTGTAAAAGTCACTTACTTAGCTACAATTAGTGGGGTCAGTCTGGCCTTCCCGAATTGGTCATAAATCCCTAAATGATTAAAAAGTCAAAATGTGAAAGTGAATCATTACTATGTCAGGGTGCAGAGAAGCAAGGTCAAATGACTCCTTCAGGTCTCCAGGTTGCCATGGATTCAATCTGAAAAGCAGTTATTTTAATGTTAAAAAATGTATATGGTGCAGAAAAGTAGTATATTAGTTTCCCTTTCTGATTCCTACCTCTCAGTCTCCATAGCCACCCAGCCATGATAAGGATTGTTGACAAAGCCTTTTCTGCTGAAAGGTCGTTTCAGTTCATCTGGCTGCAGGAAGAATTTTTTGGAAATGTCCATAACACGCTCCACCTATACAGACACACCCAGGAAAAAATAAAAAAAGCCTCATTCCATTTCAAGCTTTTACAACATAAAACTAAATGCTACTTTATTTGCTGTTCTCACCTCCTCCTGAGTGATCCCAGTGTTCTTCAGATAAACAAAACCAACTTCCGTAAAAGCTGCTTTGAGCTCTTCGGCCAAACTGAACATCTTCTCGTCAGTGACATCTTTCTCCGTCAGGCTGTAAGCGCCAAAGTCCACCACTGGAATGCTCATTTTATAAAAAACTAAATGTTTCTGAAAGGATCTCAATGCACAGTTGCAGAATGTGAAACACAACGCCTACAGTGGGTGTGACCTCATTCAGCTGTCATGTGACCTTTTCAGCCAATAGGAAAATAGCTACAAAAGACACAGTTCTCCATAAGATTATTTTATCTTATCACCTTTGGGTGGTGTTTACAGGTGATGTAAGGTGAACAACGTCGATCCCCATCATGATAAATTGTGTTGTGATTTTCAATTTAGTTCATTTCTGTGGCGGATTTGTAAAGTCTGGACAATGACCTTTCTGTGTAGTTGTTCCTGTGGTTTATTCTAACATGAATAACACCTCTAATTGTGTGAACTTGCAAACAAAAATAAAATTAATTTAGATGATCATTGGCACAGAGCTGTCGACTAAACCTAAAAAAAGAGCACGGACACCAGTAGAAATAGGTACATTTTAAACTTGTTCTGCAATATTTTGTCACAGTTTATTTAACAGTTAATAATTAATAGAACTTCAAATCAGAGTCACAGTCAGGCCCCCACGTAAAGAAGTAAGCTACCCTGAAAGCCATGGTATAGTTCGCATATTGACAACAACCCATCATGGCATATTTTCAAATACTACAAAACCAATCCAAGTACACACAGACAGGTTAATCTTTTGAGCAATTTGGGTACAAAACACCAGTCATGTTTATGTCCCATTCAAATAGCAGTCAAATGAGTCCACCTCACTATTTCTTGGAACCCCCAGGTAAACTTACTTGCAAGTCTACGTAGTTGTATCTATTAAATTATGTGGTTTTCATAAAGCGGTTCAATCTGTCCAAAACACAACATCCTGTAATACATGAAACTGTTATACAGATTTTAAGTGTGTGGCTCTTCTTGATATCACAGACATTTGCTCAGTGGTTATCTAAAAACATAATCACTTTCAAAAATAAAAATTTAACACGTGAAAATATATTTGGATCTGAAATAACATATTCATCAATTTTACAAAAGGACCTGTTATAAAACATTATAAAATACTTCCCAGGCACAACTTTAAAGCACAGCATATCACCCCGAGACCTTTGTTGTCAACATTACAACACATTTATAATCAACAGGTGTTTATGAATCTACTGAGTCTGACTGGTATTGGTTTCATGTTGCTCATATGAAGCATTTAGGCGCTTCAGGAGGTAGGCGCCTGATTTGACCGGAGGGTATTTGTTGGAGCCGTCGATGCAGGTGATCAGAGCCTCGTCATCGGGTTGGACGAAGAAAACTTGACACCGACGTGTTCTGGAGTCTCCAGCAGGGGGCAGCAACACTCTGTGGACCTGAGGGGCAACACGACAACAATCATTTATTTCAATCCTTAGTTTTGGTATCTCACCTGCAGTGTGTAGAATTTTGGGTTTTATTTCCTAGCAGATTTTGTAGAAAGTAATTATAATATCCATAAGTACATTTAATTTAGTTTATAATAGCTGAAAAAAATGTTTTGAATTATTATTTTTTCCCTTAGAAAGGGTCTCATATATCTCCATATTTCTGCATATTTTGGACCAAGGCCTAGTGCCGCCATCTTGAAAGTGTCATAGTTGGAATGTCATCAGGTGCATTGTTTAAAATGTAGAATTGTTCTTGTCCTTGAAGGCCACTGTAGCTTCTGTTATTATTCGAAAGGGGTGGGGTTACCCAGGGAGTGTTGCATTCTAGAACTTTGTAGAACTTTCTTGATGATGTCATATTACACACTGCACCTTTAATTAATTCAAAGTGAGAAGTGAAGGAAAGAGCATGAGTATGGCTTTTTTCTTCTTACTTTCGTACATGTAGTTGTTGAAACTTAAATTCACGTATGAGTTATTCGTATAAGTTGGCTATTAAAGTCATATATTTATCCGTCATTCAATTTTTTCCCTCAACCTGGCTGACGTTTCAAGCAAAAAGAGGACCTCCTGCAGATGGCTTGGATTTGCACAGGTCTTGCTAAGCCCCATTAACATACTTGTGTTCCCTTTAACTTATGATTCATAAATTGTTATCAACCAAACCAAGCTTTTTTATTCAGATATGCTCTCATCTCACCACAGAGACAAAGTGATCACTGGTCCAGCGCTGCATCAGGTCAGCAATGTTGATGAGGACCGCTTCAGGTACGACAGGAGCAGAGATGAATTCACCTGAACGGTTACGCACCTGAGGGTGAACAAGAGTCAAGAGCATTACATGTTTAAGGATTTCCATAACAGTAACACATACTAAAACAAGAACAAATATTACGTTTGGTAATCCTACACTTGGAAGACAAAGGAAAAGTTAACATTACATTGAGTTGTGTAAGTGTTCTTGCAGCCAGAGAGGTGGAGTAGCAGGTTTTACCTGCAGACCTTCAGAGCCCTGAAACAACAGGGTGATGCTGCCGTAGTCTGAATGCTCTCCACATCGAAGCTGACCCTCCTTCGCATTCTCACAGTTTATTGGTGGGTAGTACAGGGAACGCAGTATTGTGCCATTCTCGTCAGCTAGAGGAGACACAATATGACTGTTAAAACCATTGTTTGTGAACAAAATGGTGTAATCAACTACATATGACTGTGAAAGAGTACTTACTTCCTATGAAACGGTGTGCACTCAGGAACACCTCAGGGTCCAGAGCCAGGCTGTGGGCCATCACCCTCAGCACCCTCAGACTCAGCTCTTTACAGCGCTGGAAGAAAGACGTCTGGATCTCCTGGAAACCTTTTGCATCACCAGAGGGCCATGGCTGCATCACAAGAGAAAAGAACCAGAGTGTGGCTATAAAAAATTTAAAAAAAAACCATTAAAAAATATATATGTCTGTAGGGTTAGGGTTAGGGTTTTGACATAATCACAAAAATAATTTAAAAATGTGTATCCTTAAAAAAAATAAATAATAATAATAATAATAATTAATTAATTACCTGTATATGGGGATACTGATGTATCTGTGATAAATCAATATTTTCTAATATTATTGGCAGACTAACTTATTTATTAGGCCAATAACCAAAATAGCAGTTCAAGTCTGGCTTTTTAAATTTTTTATCTTTTTTTATCTGAGACCAAACGATAAACCGTGAGGTTATTCAAAAGTAAATCCTTACTATGTCAGTGTGGAGTAATTTAACGTTGAATGCCTCCTTCAGGTCTCCAGGTAGACTTGGATTCAAGCTAAAAAGCAGTTATTATAATTAATTAATTAATTAAAAACAAGCGAAATTGTGCAGATAAGAGTTGTGTATATTTCCCTGTATGGTTCCTACCTCTCTTTCTCGAAAGGCACCCAGCCGTGAAGAGGACTGTTGAAGTTTTTCCTGCTGAAAGGTCGTTTCAGTTCATCTGGCTGCAGGAAGAATTTCATAGAAATGTCCATAACATGGTCCACCTATACAGACACGCCCAGGAAAAAATAAAAAGACTCATTCCATTTCAAGCTTTTACAAAATAAAACTAAATGCTACTTTATTTGCTGTTCTCACCTCCTCCTGAGTGATCCCAGTGTTCTTCAGATAAACGAAACCAACTTCCATAAAAGCTGCTTTCAGCTCTTCTGCCAAACTGAACATCTGCTCGTCAGTGACATCTTTCTCCGTCAGGCTGTAAGCGCTAAAGTCCACCACTGGAATACTCATTTTTTTTTAAACAAAAAGTTTCTGAAAGGATCTCATTAAACCGTTGCAGAATATAAAAACACATCGAACAGTACAGAACTCTGTAGCTGCATTTCATTAGTAGTTGCACTTCCCCTCAGCCCTTGGTATGACGTACGTTGCTCGGAGGGAACTTGGAGCGCGGAGGGAGAGTGGGCGGGGGAGGAGCGGGGGATTTAAATGGAACCCACTTGCCCTTGTAGTCGCAATGGACCATCAGTTAGTTCTGAATGGAAATAAATAATACAGAATTATATAATTCTGCTAAGGTAGCCTATATTGCAGAAAGCCATTTCCATAGCACAACAAACATAGAATTTCGACATGGTGACTCAGATTATCAAGATATTGCTACTTACACATGTAAATTGTTTGCTCCGACGTATTTTCTTATTTATGTTAGTTTCAACCAAAACTTGTGATTCCCCCGAGGGCAAGTGAACGAGGGCATGTTGAACAGGTAATGGAACGCAGCGTGTGTTTGCCGTAATAAGTGGGTGTGACTTCAATGTGAGATATCATGTAACCTTTCCAGCCAATAGAAAAAGAGCTACAAATGATACAGATGTCCATAGTATTATTCTATATTTTCACCTTTGGGTGATGTGAAGGTGATAGGTGAACAACATTACTTCCTAATATTTCAACTTTTGTTGCAATTTTCAGTTAGTTTCAATAGCTGGATTTGTAAAGTAACAAATAACAAAAAGTTTTCCTTTCATTTAGATGAACTTACATGCCCCTGGTACAGTGTCATGTAAGCTTACACTACCTGAGAAAGAACATACAGTACATTTGCTAGTTCATTTTTAAACTTGTTATCCAATAATTTGTCATGGCCTGTTTATTTTTGGAAAATAATGAATAGAACTTCAAATCAGGGTCACAGGTAAAAAAGTGAGCTCCCCTGAAAGCCATAGTATAGTTAGCACACTGACCTGCAACGCATGCTATACAAGACTACACAACCTTCACTACTTCAGGAGACCCTAGGTTAACCTTCCTGCAGTATTGTATCTATGTTTTAATGATGCAGTTAAATCTGTCCAAAACCCAACATCATGAATCCATGTAACAGTTGTAGAATATTTGTAAGTGGAAAATTAAAGTGAATGAGCTTGCAGATTTGAAGTTAATGGCTCTTCTTTATATCATACAAATGGGATCAGTCATTATCTATAAAAAAACACAGTCATATTCAAAATACAATTAAACGCGTAAAAACATTATGGGTCCTCAATTAACATTTTCATCAATATGACAAAAAATTACCTGTGATAAAACATTATAAAACACTTCCTAGGTACAACTTTAAAGGACAGTGGATCACCTTGACCTTTGTTGACAAACTATCAACACAATTATCATTAACAATTCTGCAAGATTCAACTGAGTGGTATTAGTTCAGTCATGTCCATACGAAGCATTAAAGCGTTCCAGGAGGTAGGCGCATGTTTTAACTGGAGGGTATTTGTTGGAGCCGTCGATGCAGGTGATCAGAGCCTCGTCATCGGGTTGGACGAAGAAAGCCAGAGACTGACGAGAGCTGGAGTCTCCAGCAGGGGGCAGCAACACTCTGTGGAGCTGATAAAAACCATGACTTATAAAAACACTTATTTTTCGTATTCAAATTGAACTATTATCTTTCTTTAATTGATCTATAAAAGTGGATATTTGTATCATCCTTATATTTAATATCTTGCTTATCACTGTTAAAAAACTTCAACCATAAACCTGGTCCCTGACCTCTGGATTGCAGCACATATCTCATATAACCTACTGAATAAAATGAGTCAGGCTACTAAAACTTGTTTGGTCTTTCCTTTCCTTGTTAGTATGAGACCAAGTAAGGGATAATGTATAGCGAACGGGTCACTTGCTAGAAATAAAGACCGACAAATCTGAAGCAGGAGCCAGACGCGCAGCAGTAGATAAAACACTGGGGTCTAATGCTTCCTTATTCTTGGAGAAGGGGTACGTGTTGTTTTGCAAAAGTTATGCAAGATATTGGACATTGACCAAAAGGCGTTGGTTGTTGTGAAACTGGGGGAGAGGTCTAGGAGATTGAAGGATATAGGAATTGAGAGCTGAGGAGTGATAAAAAAATTTATGAGTAGGGGCTTTTTCTTTTGACTTTCTTACATGTAGTTGCAGCTGCATGAGAGGAAATAGAGGACCTATTGTAGACGGGTTGAACTTGAATATGTCTTGTTAAAGGCCTACTTCACCGGTTGGAATATGAAGGTGTATTGAACTCGGAGATCCTATGAAGTATAAATGTAAAAAAAAATTAAAAATCGGATCATCCTAGCCTGAGAAAAGACAGAAAGAGTGTTTTATGGTCTCACTGTCTAATCCTACATTTTCCCATGGGTGAGTCATCCATGGGAAAATGTAGGGTTAGACAGTGAGACCATAAAACACTCTTTCTGTCTTTTCTCAGGCTAGGATGATCCGATTTTTTTTTTTTTTTTACATTTATACTTCATAGGATCTCCGAGTTCAATACACCTTCATATTCCAACCGGTGAAGTAGGCCTTTAAGCCCCATTAACATACTTGGGTTCTCTTCAAGTTAGAATGTGTAATAAATCATTTAAAAAACAAGCTTTTTCATCCAATTGTAAGAGAGATATCTGCAATATATGCTCCCAACTGACCACAGAGACAAAGTGATCACTGGTCCAGCGCTGCATCAGGTCAGCGATGTTGATGAGGACCGCTTCAGGTACGACAGGAGCAGAGATGAATTCACCTGAACGGTTACGCACCTGAGGGTTAACAAGAGTCAAGAGCATTACATGTCTGAAGAACAACTATTATCTTTGGTAATCCTCCACAAAGGATATTACATTCAGAGAAGTCAGTGGTGTTACCTGCAGACCTTCAGAGCCCTGAAACAACAGGGTGATGCTGCCGTAGTCTGAATGCTCTCCACATCGAAGCTGACCCTCCTGGGCATTGTTACAGTTTATTGGTGGGTAGTACAGAGACCGCAGTGTTGTGCCATTCGCTTCAGCTAGAGGAGACACAACACTGCTGTTAAAACCTTCTTTTGTGAACAACATAGTCTAATCATTGACATGTGACTGTGAAAGAGTGTCTCTGAGAGCCGCACATTGAACTGCTGGAAGTGTCTTTATGTCTATATTATTTCCATTCCCTTAAAGGTGCAGTGTGTAATATGACATCATCAAGAAAGTTCTACAAAGTTCTAGAATGCAACGCTCCCTGGGTAACCCCACCCCTTTCGAATAATAACAGACGCTACAGTGGCCTTCAAGGAAAAGAACAATTCTAAATTTTAAACAATGCACCTGATGACGTTCCAACTATGACACTTTCAAGATGGCGGTACTAGGCCTTGGTCCAAAATATTAAAAAAATTCAGCTATTATGCACTAAATTAAATGTACTTATGGATATTATAATTACTTTCTACAAAATCTGCTAGGAAATAAAAACCCAAATTCTACACACTGCAGGTTTAAGGGTCCCTGATGGGAGGACAAGCTCCCCCAACTCCACCAGGACTGACCCCTTCAGCACTTTGCTGCGAGGCAGGAAAACATGAACGATCCAACAAGGGGTGGTAGGATGGCCTAGAGGAAAGAGTTGGTTGGTTCGATCCCCGGCACCGGACAGGAGGGCCATGGTTCGCTTTGTGTCCAGTGTGTAAAGGCGTTTTTTGGATGGTTCGAAATTTTGGACCAATTACCGGAAGTCGTAGCCACTTATCACCAGACACAAAGAAGAAAAAAGAGGCGAACTGTAGGAGCCGGGGGAGGGGTTTAAGGCATCAGGTGTGCATTCTCAAGGCGTTCGCCTTTACTATGAAGCGCGGCGGTTAACCCTGTACTGCGCTTGCAAAACTGCAATGGGAAACCAAACCTATGCTGATCACATCCATGCAGTGGAACAAAAACTTGCTTCAGACATTTAGTTGTGCAAACGCCCTGAGATATGTCTATCTTACTAAACGTCATCAATGAGGGATAACGGATATTGCTGTTTTTTGTATATGAGATTCCTACCTCAATATATTATTATGTGAGTTAAAAATAAAGGTTATGAAATATGAATATGACACATGCAGCCTAAGCAACAACACCACACTCCATAGTGAGAGCAGCGAGATAGTGTGGTGCTTTGTGTACATACTTCCTATAAGACGGTGTGCACTCAGGAACACCTCAGGGTCCAGAGCCAGACTGTGGGCCATCACCCTCAGCACCCTCAGACTCAGCTCTTTACAGCGCTGGAAGAAAGACGTCTGGATCTCCTGGAAACCTTTTGCATCACCAGAGGGCCATGGCTGCATCACAAGAGAAAAGAACCAGAGCTTATTTTATGATGCATCTTTGCTAGTTATTATAGTCCAGCTTCTCCTAACCAAACAATAAACCATGAACAATAAAAATATGTAAATCATTACTATGTCAGGGCGAATGGAGGAAATGTTGAATGCCTCCTTTAGGTCTCCAGGTCGACGGGGATTCAAGCTGAAAGGCAGTTATTTGAATTAAAAACCAGAACAAATGTGCAGATAATAACAATGTGTAGCGTAGCGTAGCGTACCACTTTCTTGTTCCTACCTCTCGGTCTCCATAGCAACCCAGCCGTGATTAGGACTGTCGACAAAGCCATTCCTGCTGAAAGGTCGCTTCAGTTCATCTGGCTGCAGGAGAAACTTCTTGGAGATGTCCATAACACGCTCCACCTATCCAAACCAACCAGGAGAAAGACATTAAAGACGCATTCAACGTTAAGCTCTTTCAATAAACCTAAATGATTATCCATTTTTTATCCTCACCTCCTCCTGAGTGATCCCAGTGTTCTTCAGAAAAACAAAACCAACTTCCATAAAAGCTGCTTTCAGCTCTTCGGCCAAACTGAACATCTTCTCGTCAGTGACATCTTTCCCCGTCAGGCTGCACGCGCCAAAGTCGACCACTGGGATGCTCATTTTTTTAAACAAAAAGTTTCTTAAAGGATCTAAATGCGAAGTTGCAGAATATTAACACATCGACCATAACAGAAATTCGTGTCTGCCTCTCGTTGGCATGGACCATAGATAGTAGCCAATAATATGAATGGACCTTTGGACCTGTGCTTCCGCAGCTGGTCACATGTCATGTGACATGTCCAACCAATAGGGACAGTTATGATTAAAAAAGCTACATCGTAGGGTGAGTTGCCCTAATGTGGGACACTGCCTAATGTGGGACACCTAAGGTCTAGAGCATTTATCTTTTATTTCTAACACATGTAAATAGATAATATTGTTGTCAAATCCAAGCAGGGGTTCCCTGTGATTGAAATCACATGAATTTACAATTTTGATTTTAAAGATAAGGGAGGGGAAACAGTCAAAAAGGAAGTAAACCATGTGAAGTCCAGAAAAAGGACAGTGACATAGGTTTGAGAGGAACTCAATGCTAAGGCTATACATTTTTCATTAACAAATCAATGTTGCCATTTGTTATATTATGTTTATGATACAACTATGCATCAAAGTATGCAATAATATTGGGAAAATGTTTTAATTTTTTTTCATCTTCAGTCAATCTTTAGCTGTCCCACATTCGGAAATGTGTTTCCAAGAGTGGGACAGCATGATTTGCCTAATCTGGGACAGTCATTTAAATTGGGGAAATACACATGCAGTTAAATCAAATGTGCAATATGAATTGTATTCAAGGTTTACAGGTCTAATACTCTTATAAAGAAAGCATCCCTGAAGCAAATAGAAATTAACTCATTTTTTCATTTTCATTTAACTTTTATTTATCCTCGAACTCAACCCTGTGCCTAGGAAATAGTAATTTTCTCATGTCCTATGTTAACTCAATGCAATGTATTACAGGTCAGGCTATAATGGCAAAGCACAGAGTTGGGATATGAAGCCAGTGCAAGAAAAGTATTGTTCAAATTGAAACCATCAAACCTGAGTAATGTACCTAAGACCATGAGTGTTAATGAGCAGATACGTTTGATTTGAATTAGTTAAGGGGATATTGTTTTTTTCTGCATGATACAGACTGTCCCAGATTAGAGCGACACACTGTCCCAGATTAGAGCAAACCCATTTTCTTGAGCAATTTTGCACATGGACCACTAATATACGTGCCATTACTTCTCTGAGTATGATATCTGAATTATTTCTTCTCTTTTAATTAGCCAACATCTTGGGGATTTCAGAATGGTATCATGTAGGCCTATGGGTCAAATGTATTGGCTTCATATGTTAATATCGTACATAAATTGAAATTGCAAAAAGTGTCCCACATTAGGGCAACTCACCCTACTAGGCCTAGAACTACTACTACTGTATCAAGCAGCATTGTAAACAAACCAGGATGTTTTAACGACGATAAAATGTTACAAATGGTTAGTGCTTCTTCCTCGTCCAAATCACTCTTAGAAAAGAGATTGATCTTAATGAGTTTCTTACCTGGTAAAGTAAAGGATATTGACAGATCGATTGATTTAAAAAAAATGCAAGATTTTAGGTTTGTATCTCGTCTTTATATCATACACTTTGGCTCAGTGATTATGTAAAAACACAATCATATTCAAATTACTATAAAAACCTTTTAAAACACATTATGGGATCTAAAGTGACATAGGCCTATTCATCGGTTTCACAAAAAGCGGTTGACGATGATAGTGAGGACCTGTGATAAAACATTATAAAAGACTTCCCAGGCACAACTTTAAAGCAGAGCAGATCACCTTGACAACATAACACATTTATAATCAACAACTGTGTATGCATCGACTGACTGGTAGGCCTATACGTTCAGTTGTTTCAATATATACCGGCAATGCACTCCATGAGATAGTCAATTGTTGTAATTGGAGGGTATTTGTTGGAGCCGTCGATGCAGGTGATCAGAGCCGCGTTATCGGGTTGGACGAAGAAAGCCAGAGACTGACGTGTGCTGGAGTCTCCAGCAGGGGGCAGCAGAACTCTGTGGAGCTGAGGGAAAAAACACAACCACAATAACTTAATAAAAAAATCCAGATTGTGTTATAATTGAATTCATTCAAATGTAACTTTAAACGTGGTGTAGGTTTAATGTACTATTGTATAACCATTCTCCTTGTTTAATAGACTAGGAAGTGGAGTCAGTGATTCTGGAAAATGCTTGTTGTCAAAATCAGTAAATATCTCCCCTAACCCCTGCCTGTCCGTACTGTGTGCGCTGAAAAGAAAATCTGGTGTCAATGCAGCCTAGGTTCTGTTTATGGACATGTTGCTAGATACAGTAGGCCCCCTATATTAACAAACATGTTGTGTGTGCATACCTATTTACAGAGCCTAGGCTGTGTATTAACACCATATGTCTTTCAGGGCACACACATTACAGACAGGATGGTGAGGAGATATTCACTGATTATGACAAAAAGGGATTTTGACAACAAACATTCTCCATTGCTGACTACACCTTTAAGCTGATATTAGTATCATCCTAACATTTCTTGAGCAAACAGTAGTTCTGGTTATGAAGGGATGGTCAACCTCAACATTAATGAACACAAACATCTTGTTTATCACTGTTGAACATACTGTATAGCCTGGTCCCAGAACTCTGAATCCCTCCCAGCTCACATCTCAGATTATTTTAGTTTTACAGTCTCTAGTGTTTTTTCTCTGATGATGGCGTTTCCTCAGCGCAGTTTCCTTCCTGTTTTTAATGAATTTCTTATTTTGGGGTATGGATGGGTGGGAGGGGGAATGTTTTTGCATGTATGCATATCTCTGGGTGGGGGGTGAGGGGGGGGGGGGGTTGTATTAAGCACTTTGTGTTACATTTGATTGTATGAAAAGTGCTATATAAATAAAGTTTGATTGATTCATTCATTGATTGAGTGAACACTGTGGCAAGACATGACTGCTTGTCATTGAGACTAAGGCCAGGTTTAGATAATTCAGTCGTGAAGTCATATTTATCAGTCATATTTAGGCAGACACCTGGGAATTAAACTTGTTGAGCAAAGACCTCTTGGAGATGGGTTTAGAGATTTGTCTTTTAAAGCTTGTAGCACACACTTGTTTGTTTTTTCATTCATATACGTATACGCTCTCACCACAGAGACAAAGTGATCACTGGTCCAGCGCTGCATCAGGTCAGAGATGTTGAGGAGGATTGAGTCCGGTACGACGGGAGCAGTGATGAATTCACCTGAACGGTTACGCACCTGAGGGTAAACAAGAGTCAAGTATATTAGGGGAGAACGGGGTAATTTGTCACACGGGTTGGTTGTCACAATCGTTATATCTCGGAACCAGAAGGCGCTGTCTGTGAAATTCTGGTATGTAAATATCCAGAATTGGGATCAGAGGTCACCTACATAGTCTTCCTTGGAGTTAGACTGCTGAATTTGAGGTGAGAGGACTGTTTGTGTTTTTCATGTCAAATTGAAAATATTTAGCTCCTCAGTATTTTTCTTCTAGGCTTTTACACAATGGGTTCATAACAAAACAGTTGTTACCCATAAAAAGTGTGAAGGGTAAACTA
Source organism: Ammodytes dubius (assembly GCA_026122265.1). NCBI lineage: Eukaryota > Metazoa > Chordata > Actinopteri > Uranoscopiformes > Ammodytidae > Ammodytes > Ammodytes dubius. The sequence continues at coordinate 4,933,559 of CM047513.1, read as the reverse complement.
TAGTTTAGATTGTGGTTAGCAAGCTAATTAGTTGTCAGATGGTTGTTGGCCTTGATGCTAGCAAGAAATTCAAGTTGGGGTTGGTCGTCACATTTTTTGAGGGGTTTGTTGTCACATGTTATCGAAAGGCTACAGCCAGAAACATTAACAAATACTCAGTTTGGTAAAAAAGACAAGTTAAAATCACACAATTAAAATGGGAAGTCAGTAATTCTGGAGGATGCTTTATGTCAAAATCACTTTGTCAAAATCAGTGAATATCTCCTTATGATCTGCTACTTGTCCGTACTCTGTGTGCGATGAAAAGAGGCATGTTGCTGCCATGCTGCACCCCTTGGTTTATATACCAGATTTTCAACACACACACACACACACACGCACACGCACACGCACACGCAGTGGTTTGTGAGGAGATATTCACTGATTTTGACAAAAGGTGATTTTGACAAAAAGGGTTCTCCTGAATCACTGACCACTACTCCTTTAAGTGTTGTAAGTGTTCTTGCATCCATAGAGGTGGAGAAGTCATTGGTGTTACCTGCAGACCTTCAGAGCCCTGAAACAACAGGGTGCAGCTGCCGTAGTCCGAATGCTCCCCACACCGAATCTGACCGTCCTGCACTGTCTCACTGTCTACCGCTGGGTAGTACAGAGACCGCAGTGTTGTCAAATTCTTATCAGCTAGAGGAGACACAATGCCATTGTTAAAAGGTGCCTGGTTCATTAGTATCACAAGAGTTTACATTGGCATTAAGAATCAGTTCTGTGCTGAGATTTATAGTATTTTTGGCTGTGGGGGAAAAAATATATAGGCCTATATTATATTTGAATACTGCTGTATTATCTCTTGTATTCTGCGATGAAATATTATGACATTTCCCATATATAGGCATCTTTTTAAAAAGGTTTAAACTTTTTTTTATTTAATTCCCTGATCTTCACCTTGCCAAGGTGTTGCCAGATATCAGCTGATCGAACTTCATTGCCATAGCAGCAAGAGGGTGTGTCTACATACTTCCTATAAAACGATGTGCACTCAGGAACACCTCAGGGTCCAGAGCCAGACTGTGGGCCATCACCCTCAGCACCCTCAGACTCAGCTCTTTACAGCGCTGGAAGAAAGACGTCTGGATCTCCTGGAAACCTTTTGCATCACCAGAGGGCCATAACTGCATCAGCAGAGAAAAGAACCAGAGCTTATTTAATGATGAATCTTTGCTAGTTATTGAATAGGTATTAGCTACTACTCCTTTTTTTTGACATGGGCAACAAAAAAGAAGTATCTTTAAAATTGGTTTCAAGGAATTACTACTAAAGTATGGACTGAGCAGAAGACTTGAATAGATTAACTCTGTGGTGGATAAGCACAGGGTCCAGTTTTAGAGTAACGTGCACTTTGACCTTTAGACGATGTGGTCAGTATGGCCTGAATCCAATCCGTCCTGTGATCAGAATCAATAAAAACCTGATTTTATTAGTCGAACAGAGAAAGTGAATCATTACTAGGTCAGGGTGAAGCGACGTGACGTTGAAAGCCTCCTTCAGGTCTCCAGGGCGATTTGGATTCAACCTGAAAAAACAAACAGTTATTTCAATTTAAAACCAATGGAACTCATCACATTACTGTGACATGTCTTACTGTATAATCTACAATACATTGAAATTGATAAAAGCAATAAACAAAATAATAAAAATGATGCAGGGAGAAGAAGTGTGTTTTTGTTCACTTTCTGATTCTTACTTCTCTATGGGCACCCAGCCGTGGTAAGTGCAAATGTCACTGGTGCCCCTGTGTAAAGGTCGTTTCAGTTCATCTGGCTGCAGAAAAAACTTCTTGGAAATGTCCATAACATGGTCCACCTATACAGACACAGACAGGAGGAAAATGTAAAGACGCATTCCATTTCAAACATTTACATTAAAACTAAATGCGGGGGCGCCCTTAGCTCAGTTTGTAGGGCGTCCCCCTCATGGGCCTCGGCCAGCAGCGGACCCGGTTTCGATTCCAGCCCGCGGTCGTTCTCTGCATGTCACTCCCCTCTCTGCCCCATTTCATCTCTGTCTCTACACTATCAATAAAGCATAAAAAATGCCAAAAAAAAAAAAAAAAAATCTAAATGCTACTTTATTTCAATCAATCAAACAAACAACTTTATTTATCCCAGAGGGCAATTCAGTTCAGCAGTCCTACACACACTAAGCAACACATAACAGACAATATACAGCGAATAAAAAACAATAAACAGGACACAGGATATGTCAGAGAGACACAATGCTGGGCATGAGTAGGCCTGCACAGTTAAAAGAATAAAAAACATCAGATCCAAGTGAATAAATAAATAAATAAGTAAGGTACCTAACAACGACACTGATACCCAAGTGGTACAGCAACAAGAATCATGTCCAGACACTGCTGTCCAGGTTTAACAGCCTGACAGCAGACGGAATAAAATAAATAGCTGTTCTCACCTCCTCCTGAGTGATCCCAGTGTTCTTCAGAAAAACAAAACCAACTTCCATAAAAGCTGCTTTCAGCTCTTTGGCCAAACTGAACATCTGCTCGTCACTGACATCTTTTTCAGTCAGGCTGCACGCGCCGAAGTCCACCACTGGAATGCTCATTTTTGTTGCTCACCCTCAAACAAAATAATTCCTGAAAAGATCTAAAAAGCGCAGTTTTCCCGAATATAGGTTAAAATACAACGCCTACCTTTTTATATGAGTGGGCGCGACTTCATTCTGCTGTCACGTGACCTTTTCCAGCCAATAGGGAACTATCTACAAATGATACAAATCTCCAAAACAGTTGTTGATCTTGTCACCTTTGGGTGCTGTGTACAGGTGATGTGAAGGTGGCAGTTGGCAGGTAGCCGACGACGGTGATCGCCATCATTTTTTAAAAACTTTTTGCTGCGATTTCAAGTCAGTGTGTGTGTATGTGTGTGTGTGTGTTTGTGGACTCTTCTCTCTTGTTGCTGGAGTGAGTTGCACCTGACAATATGTTTGACTTGAAGAGAGAGTGGACCATCTCGTTTGCAGGATGCGGCTTCATGGGGATTTACTATGTCGGTGCCACCAGTTGCATCCTTGAACGGTTCCCTCGCTTCATACAAGGCGCGTCTAAAATCTATGGCTCGTCTGCAGGTGCTTTGATGGCTGCTGTTCTTACTATCGGAATACCACTAGGTGAGTTGTTGTTGTTGTATGGGTCACTTCTCCACTGACCAACTTTCATTCAGAAATCTCTCATTTCAGAACTAAGCAATATCCAAAATGACATTTAGCCTAAATGACAATGTTCATTCCATTGTCAGTAGCCTATTATGGATTTTTCTGTTTGTTGTGATTTATTGCATGTTGTATTCTTCACTTCATCACTATAGGATTTAAAGTTGCTTTTCAAGGCAAGTTTATTTCTATAGCACAATTCAGACACAAGGCCATTCAAAGTGCTTTACAGGGGCATACAAAAACATCAAGATAATACATAAGAAAATATTGAAAATCCATTTGCCTCATCAGTCTCTTTCAGGGCAGAATTATTGTTTTCACCCCAAGAGATATCTCTTACCTTTACCCACATATGACATCATTGACCATTTGATTTGTGAAATTGTTGCTGTGGTTACTTCTTATGCGAAGATATCCTCTGATTTTTAGTGGTACGAAAGAGTGGTAAGTTTTGTCGTTCATGTACATGACCTTTCATTGACTTGGGAGGTGCGCGTTAGACACAACCTGATAGTAGAAAGACAGCACTGACCCCAATAAACACGAGTTAATTTTTAAACTCGTTATCCGATAATTACTGTAAGGTACAATTTTCTTTGGCAAATAATTGGTTGCAAAATAGGCAAAGAAAACATGGTACATTTTAATTATAAAGAATCCTGTCCTTAGTATAAAAAATATATAGCCTATATAAATCAAATAATACTATAAAATGCATGTATCATAAATCAGACAATTAACACATATGAACAAATCCTTCTGTAATAACCTTCAGTATAGTACCAAGGATTATTATGTAAAGTTTAGTTGATGTAGTTGCTAGGAAGTTGAGATTTTTGGTTATGAGTATTGGTGGAAAAAAAAGATCTGTGCATTCAGAATTCATCAGAATTATCTTTTTCAATGCTTGTCTGCAGACCTTTTCCAGCTTCTAAACCTGTAAACGTGTGTTGCAATTGAATGCGTCCTTAGAACAGAATGTACATATGTCTTCCATGCATGCACTGCCATTGCATTGTTCCTCCTTTGCAGAGTTAACTTGTGCCGATCTGATGTTTATGGCCAAGGGGGCGAGGAAGCACCGACTGGGGCCGCTGCACCCGGCCTACAACCTGCTGCAGCTTGTGAAGGATTCTCTGCAGAGGATGCTTCCAGAAGACGCTCACATCCGAGCCAACGGCAGGCTGTGTGTGTCCCTCACCCGAGTGTCCGATGGCAAGAACGTGCTTGTGTCTGAGTATGACAGCAGAGACGAGCTCATGGAGGTAATATATTTGACCTCGCTTGGTTAAAGGTAGAGTCAGCGATTCTGGAAAAGGCTTGTGGTCAAAAACTTTTTTGTTGTTCTTGTCTAAATCAGTGTATATCTCGTCATGATCCGCTATAGCTGTAAAGTACTGTGTGCGTGCTGGGGGAAAAAAAGCTGCTGTTTATACACAGCCTAGGCTCTGTAAACGGGTATACAACAAAAGTGGGCGCACCATAGCTAGCAATATGCCTGTTGTGTATAGGCTCTGTACAGTGCACAAACACTACTTACAGGTAGCGGATCGTGAGGAGATATTCATTGATTTTGACATCAAATGTTTTTTGACAACAAGCGTTCTCCAGAATGGCTGCCCCCACCTTTTAACTGACCCTTTTGTCCCGAGTCTTCTAAGGTCAGTATATTTACTGCCGATGCATAAACATAGCCAAAAGAAGATAAGAAATATGATAAGAAAATCATCATTTTTATGAGCTTTGATTAAGATGTTGAAAAGCAGATGGTACCGATTTATATGGCGCCTTTTAATGGGAGCAATTGAGCTTCTCGGCCCTGCCAGGATGTCGGCGAAGAGTTTGTGATTCTGTGAATCATTGGTTCCCAAAAGGTGTGACAAATCCAGGTGTGCAATTAGGCCTATTGCATTAAACTGTACAAAAGGTAATGAATGCTTTTGAATACAGCCGTGCCTTGAGATTTTGACTTGCTCTTTGGTGTGCCTTGGCCACATAACGTTAAAAAAACTACTGCTGTTAGGCTAATATCATGTTAATATTTGCCTTTTCCAGGCCCTCATATGCAGCTGCTTCGTCCCTTTCTATTGTGGGATCATTCCACCCAAGTACCGCGGATGGTGTGAGTGAAGCAACACGACACGTCACACAGCATTAAGCCAGGATGTTTTCTCAGTTTATCACAGCTCAACGTCACTAAGATCAGATAGCTTTGATTAGGCTCATCTTTATTGTCATTGCACAGAGACAATAAAATGTAATTTAGAACTTTTTATTGCAAACAGATTATGTTGCAATAGACTAAGTTCAAAAGGCACTGATTTTGAAAACAGGCTCTCCTCTGCTTCTATACAAACTAGATTGTAGCAACACACTTACTGTTTTTGAACCGGTCTTGCACATAGAGATTTAATGCATTGGTAACACTTTATAATAACTATCCGTTGTAACTCGTTAATAGATCATTAGTAAACTCTTAATTAATGATTATTAATGATTTGTTAAGTGTTTGTTAGCAGTTTGTTAAGGATTTATAACAATGGTAGATAGTTAATAGCTTAGCTCCGAGATACCGACGAGGCTGAAATAGGCTATAGACTATACACAGTGCATGGGCAACTGAGGGCAGCCCCATTTTCAAATATTTTTAAATAAACTCAATACACACTGTGCATGCCATGGACTTGAACGTGACGTGATCAGTTAATCTTGGATTACCTCCCAGATGAACTGATTCAATTATTAAGCTATTAACTATCTACCATTGTTATAAATCCTTAACAAACTGCTAACAAACACTTAAAAAATCATTAATAATCATTAATTAAGAGTTTACTAATGATCTATTAACGAGTTATAACGGATAGTTATTATAAAGTGTTACCAATGCATTTAAAAAAAAACGCAGTTTCTCTGTACTGCGGCCATTAGTCCTACTGTAACATACATACTACTACTAATACTGCAAATGCCATGAGTACACGACCTGAAATGTTCATCCTGCCCTTTTATATACTATCTATGCATTTACTAGTGTGACATCACACTAGTAAAAATGAAGGGTTAGGATTGACAGGACAGCTAGGCCAAGGGAAGACTGAGGAAAGACTGAGGGGAGAAAAACCTCATTCATTATATTATAATAGCGATTTTATAATGATAGAACGCCGGTTCCGTATGGGTGAAGTATTCCTTTAATGAAAACGGTTTTCAGAATCCTGGATAGTTTTTAATTGCCTGAATATTTGAGAATATGTGATTTTTATTAAAAACAAAAGTGTCCGATTCTACCCACTGATCAACACATTTCTGTTGCTCTCAGCATTATGTGGACGGCGCCGTCAGCGACAACCTGCCGCGATGTCACGAGAGAAACACCGTCACCATTTCTGCGTTCGCCGGCGAGAGCGATCTCTGCCCGCGAACCAGCGTGCTCAACTTCCACCAGGTTCGCTTCAACAACATGAGCGTGGAGGTGACCGGGGAGAACATGTACAGGGTGAAGAGCACCTTCTTCCCCCCGGACGCTGAGGTGAGCAGCAATAGAAATAGAAAGCTTTAATTGTTGATATTATACACAGTACAATGAGATTCAAAGAGCAGCTCCTTAAAAGTGCACACAGTTATCACAATATAATAGTTTAAATACACATTAAAGAACCACAAACAGACAACAAAAACATTTTGAACATTAAAACAACACAAGGTCCATGGTAGCTACCGACTCTCTGTCACTGCAGTTAGAAACCTTATTATTTAATAAACTTGTTGTTTTTTAAGGTGCTAAGAGGAACTTTTTAATATTTCTGAAACAGGCTACTTTTTCCTCTGATGATCAAAAATGACATGTAACAGCAAACAAGACCATCAGTGCAAAGAATGCTATTTTTATATAGTTTTTCTTTATGCCTTTGTCATGGGTACGCTCACCCAGGAGGTAATAAAACACTACCGCTTTTGTCCAGAGGGGGTGCAAGAATTAACAAAAACTGTTAAAACTTAACAAAAAGTTCCTCGGAGCACCTTTTTAAGTATAACATTTTACGTGTAAAGCTCAAAAATGTTTGTAATGTTTATTTACACCACTTCGTTTTAATAAGGATTATTCAGTCAGTTATGTATTCTTTTTTTTCAGACAGTTTACCACACATCCCATATATTTGATATAACCCAACCTAACCCAACCTAACCCAACCCAACCTAACCTAACCTAACCTAACCTAACCTAACCTAACCTAACCTTACCTAACCTAACCTAACCTAACCTTACCTTTATAAATATGTTCTCACTCTAAGCGATGCACACAGATTCGTCAGATTCTGTGGTATGACTTACTCAATAATAAGGCCCATCGATGGCTCACAAAGACGTCTGTGTCATGCAACTTTAGTTTGTGTGGGATACATCTCTCTGGCACAGTTCAGCAGATGCTCAGGAACACCATGAAGGATTCAAACCAACACAGGGAAAGTAAGATTTCCTCTGAAATGTTTTGAAACATTTGCTTTTTGATTATTTTCCAGCACTAACCCAATATCCACACATTCAGGCCACAAGATGAAAACATCTCAACATACTTATTCTTTTAAATGTACTACCTACTGCAGCTGTCCATTTAAAAAAAATAATAATTTGCATGCATTGTATATTTCATCATAACATCATCACCCTATGTTTGCAAAGTGTGTTGCTATTTAAATCCTTCCCTCAACTGAACCAAAGCATGTCTATAGTATGGCTCTGAAATGAATTATTTTGAGGTCTCATTTCTGCCCCCTGCTGGCCAGAAATTGGTAATTGCAGTCATCAAATGAACTTCTTAACAACACAAAGCAAGTCTCCAAATGTCTTGTGAGACTGACAGACAGTTAACGCGGCTGCAGATTAAGTATTTCAAATTGCATCCTCAAAAGGAACCTTTGGATTTTTTTACAGGAAATGGCTAAAATCAGTGACAACGGCTACATCGATGCTCTCCGCTTCCTGCAGGACAACGGTACGTATTCATCAAGTCAAATTTACTGTTTAGTAACTATTCAGACAAACAGAAGATTGGGGAAGATTTTGTCTATTATTTTAGCTAAAACTGCAACTGATGGTGAGTAATTCAGTATTTCAATCATCTCAATTTAAATGTCCATCACAGATCTGATAAGCAGTGAGTGTCCCCTGAGAGGTCTGGCGCTGGACACAGTGTGTTGTGAGCTGGCCAAGCAGCTGGCTGAGTCTGAACAGTCCAGTGAGACGCCACAGCAGAGCGCAGTGAAACAACCCCGAGAAGATCACCGATGGCTGGATCCCAAGCTCGTAGAGAACCTCCCAGTTCACATTAAAAAACGTAGGGACAGTCGTTGTTTTTTTTTTCTCTATCTATCTATCTATCTATCTATCTATCTATCTATCTATCTATCTATCTATCTATCTATCTATCTATCTATCTATCTATCTATCTATCTATCTATCTATCTATCTATCTATCTATCTATCTATCTATCTATCTATCTATCTATCTATCTATCTATCTATCTATCTATCTATCTATCTATCTATCTATCTATCTATCTATCTATCTATCTATCTATCTATCTGTCTATCTGTCTGTCTGTCTGTCTGTCTGTCTGTCTGTCTGTCTGTCTGTCTGTCTGAATCTGAATCTTAAAGACAAAGTAGTACAAAACATGTGTGACGCAGTTAAAGAAAATACTAAATTAATCTGGTATCAGCTTGTGAATAGTGGATTTAAAATAGTTGTAATCTGCAGGGAGATAAGACTGTGATTCAAACCAATACAAACAATAATGTACCACTGAAACACCATGCAAGTACAGAACAGTTAGTGCAGTCCTAATCTAAATCTCTATGGGTGTTTTTCTCACTGTTTTTGTGTCAGATTTGTGCGAGGCCTGCAGAGATGCAAAAAATTCTGGCGGATTCTTGTCCCGTGTGAGCGACTACCTGCCCAAGAAGATGACTTCCTACCTTCAGATGCCCCGCATTCTGCCCGTGGGCGTGGAGTCTGCCCGTTCTGTAGCCCAGAGGTAAAGCTTACCCGCCTCTATGCTAAGTAAGATAGCTACTAACAGTTAATATGTTTTTGATGGATATAATGTAATCTTTTTGATCAATTTTTGAGATCATAACCTTTAAAAATGTCGGAGACGTCTTGTGTGGCTGTAAATCAACTAATTGTTTCATCTGTAATGTTTCTAAATACACAGCGTTGAGACAATTAATTTGATTAAAGAATTAAATAAAATTAAAAATTAAAACAAGTCATACAAATTACTGGTTGGAGCAAGCACTGCATGTAGATTTCTGCTACTGGTGTGACAATGTTGTTGGCATTGTTGATGCACCAGAGGTGTTACACCTGTTACTTTACCACATCCTAATATAGTGAACACCAAGAAAATAACAATGGTAAATAACAAGATTCCTAATATTTGTGTCTTTCAAGTCCAATTTTAGTGTAGGTTCTGTAATACATTTTTCTCTTCTTGGTGGTAATACTTGTATTGATTGTGTACAATGATCTGTGTACTTCATGCCAATATATGTTCATGTGACTGTCTAAGACTGTGACTGTTCCTATCAGGCTTGTTGACTGGATCCCAGATGTCCCGGGCAACATGAGCTGGCTCTATGGCATGGCTGGAAACATGTACAAACAGGCCTGGAAGGGCGATGATGAGGACTATTACAGGTATGTATCAAATCAAATCATATCAAATCAAACATTATTTATGTAGCACTTCTCCTACAGAAAAAGGCAGCACTAAGTGACAGCCATATCAAAAACCATCACTAACAAAGTAATATCAAGTGATATTGCAAAGTAATTGATGTGTTTTGATTGATAGAGTGGATGGCCTTGGGAAAGAAACTGTTCATGAATTATTATTATTTTTATTTTTATTTTATTTTCATTTTTTATTTTATTTTTATTTTTATTTTATTTTTATTTTTATTTTTATTTTTATTTTTTATTTATTTTATTTTTTTTATTTTTTTATTTTTAATTTTTTAATTTTTTAATTTTTAATTTTTTTTATTTATAACACTGCTGTTCCTCAAACTGACCAATCCTTTGTCCCTGTCTGTCTTTTTGCTCTGTGCTTCTTCCAGTGAGGAGCCTCCTCTGCGCCGGTGCTCTAGCCTGCCGTCAGACCTCAACCTGGGGGAGAAAGAGCAGAGGAGACTTGGCCGTTCTCCCACTCACACCACCAGCCACGCCCACCTCTGATCTCACCTTCACCTGGAACAAGCACAGTACTAAGTCGGGCCCCTCAATGCCCCTCACTCCACCTCCAACACCCACAGACAGCCCCACATCTGGGCCAGGGGAAGCCACCACAGAGTCCCCCAAAAGCACAGGGGGAGGCTGGGGTCTGGGCCGCGCTGTTGGGTGGATCAGAAATAGTATTTTACCGGAGCAAACTCCTCCAAACTAAAAAAAGAAAACAGATGATTGAATGCCCTTTTCCTGCACTTAAGTAAATACATTTAATATTGCACTGAGAGAAAAGAAGAAAAATAAGAAGTGAATGTTGAATAAAGGAAAGGAAAGATGTGTTTTGTGGTGTCAATATTAAAGAAAGTATCAGTGGGTTTGTAGAAATTCAATCTCTGCCCGATGCAGCAATAAGTATCACCGAGTAGTATAAGCCTACTGACTGCACTACAGATGTTTAAGGTAAGAATACATGTGTCTATGTCCAGCCCCTCTCTTAAAACTCACTCCAATTGATGTTGTTTTGTCTGTGTTTTGTAAAAACCTGAAAGTGTTTGAGGTTTTTATGTCGATATTAAAGATTCACAAATTCATATTTTTAAATTGAAAATGATTCATATTACTGTGTCTAAGGTAGAGAGTTGGTTAGATAAGATATACTTTGTGTCTTGTATTTGGAAATGTTTTGTATCCCACTGAGAATTATTCCCTGTACCCTTCATTGGTAGCCTACAAACTACAGACAAAATGAGTAATATTAAATATTTTGAATATTGGACTTACATCTGTACCCTGTGTCTGCTGTGTGTGCAAATGGGTGACTGGTTGCAAACAGTTCACCATGACAACTTAACATAAAGTAATTCATTGTCAACGTTGTGTCGTCAGCTCATTCTACTGCCCCCAAGTGGATAGAAAAAGGATTGCTCTTGTTTTTATATAAAGCGCTTATTGACAGTGATTTTGATCTGATATTATTGGGCTTAAATGTACTGTAATTCTGTCAATGTTTTATGTTCTTATCGTTTGTAATTTTTGGGATTGTATTTTAATGTGCGCTGTTCTCAGGGAAAGATATCTCGCCCTCAATGGCCGTCCCTGAATAAATAAAGGTAACGCAAACACCTCAAAACCTTAGCCTTATAAAGACTGAAACGTACACTAAATATAGGAAAAAATTCACATTTCATTATGTTTTAAAAGAATGAAACTGATGGATGACTTATTTCTATTCAATACAGTAGCCTACATGCCAAATAAATAGATGTGCTTGGCAAATTGGATGCTAAAACAAAGACAGGTTATACTTTTCATAATTATATATTTATCAACTTGTACAGGCACATTATGATGCACTATAATTCTCCTCCATTACCACCAAGGAAAAAAAACACATTAAAAGCAGCATAACATAGAAATAATAATGATCCATTGAATAATAAATACAAACGGACAGGTTATACTGTTAACTCGAAATTATTGTTTCCATACAGTATCGTTTGTAGCTACTTACAGGCTCATATTTGTCCAAATCTGTATAATATAGTCAATAATGGGGTTCAAGTGGGTTTAGGCTGTCCCCATTCTCCTGTTCTGTGCCTCACTCTGTCCACAATATTAGTCTGTTATGAGGCTAGTTATGTATCACATGTCCTACTGCCGACCCAAATGCACACAGTGAGGGGGGCCTCCTGTTTGTTTTTCTATTATGAAACACGTGACGTTGAAGCCTAGTAAATTATGCAATACTGTGCCATACCATAGCGCTGCCCGCTTTGTAGAGACCACGTAAGGTAAGGTGTAGGCCTACTACATGTTGATGAAATCGTACAGAGGGAATCTAGTCCACATAGCCTACAGCACCAGCTGAACTGAACTGAGGTGGATGAGTGAATTGAAAAGACGTACACACTATACTGTGAGATGTGGATGTTAAGATGATGGAGGAGAAGTTTGACTGGGACGAGGAGTGGAACCTGTCCTTCGCGGGCTGTGGCTTCAGGAGTGTTTACTACCTGGGCGCTCTGAGCTGTGTCCTGGAGCGCGCGCCTCGGCTGGTCCACGGAGCGTCTAAGATCTGCGGAGCTTCGTCCGGATGTCTGGTGGCCGCCGCGCTGGTGTTGGTATTCCCATCGGTGAGTTTAACACATAGATAGTATATAAACAGTTTAACAGTAAAGTGCCTGAGCCTCCACACTGCACGCGATGCACGCAATGTGCCTACGCGGCAAGATTACTGTACATAGTCAATGTACAACGCGTTTACAAGCGATTGCGCGTCAAGCATCCTGCAGTGTAGTGTGGCTTGGAGTCCATATTTCCCTGTACGGGACAATAAAATAGTATACATCTCTTCTTATCTTATTTATGTCTTAATTTCTCTGTTATTTATTGAAGTCTTTCTTGCAGTATGGATACGGAGTATGGTTTTATAAAATCTGATTTTTGTATATTTTTATTTTCTGATTCACCACTAACGTCTCACACATTTAGCCTACAACAAGCTTTTTATTTTGTCTTCCTGTAGTAGTGGAAGTACCTCTCCATTCATAAAGTTCATGGTTACGTTACCTCGGAGTAGCTGCTGTTATTGATACTTGGAGTAAACAGTGTACTTGGCAGGTTGACTTACGAACACAGTGTTCACGCCATCGTGAGAGCAAATTCCAGAGGTCACGTGAGTTCAATGCCAAAGGTGACCGAGTTGAAGGGAATCACCCGTCACCCTCACTCACACTCACTGCTTTATTCTGTCAATAACTTACTTTCAAACAACAATAACATGAAATGACATCACCACAAAAACATGTACCTACAATGGCTAATTGTATATATTTCTGAACAAACATTGAATTCATCTAAGGTATTCTTAGCTCATCATAGAATATGTAAAAGAAAATGACATTCATTCTAAACTTATCATAAATCTCAAAGTTCACAAAGTAGATGAAAATGATACAAAGGAATTCAATGCCTCAAAGAATCTGAAACAATTCCTACATTTCCCAGGATGCAATGTGCAGCTCTAACAGATGGAGCTCAGGGAGTCAGCAAACAACTTTTGCTTCATCAAAGAAATAAAAGTTAAAAAAAAAAAAATCCCTTTATCCAATCTCAAAAGATTATTGAAGTATTACCATGTTATTCATTCCCTGACTCATTCAACCTTACTGCAACCCTCCATCATACATACCATCACTATCTCCATGTCTTCCTTTAGAACAGTTCTGTGTGGATGTCCTGAACATAGCCAAAGAGGCCAGAACACACACTCTGGGCGTGTTCCACCCCGCTTCAGTCTGCTGCGGACGGTGCGGGCCTCGCTGCAGGAGAAGCTCCCGGCAGACGCACACCTCCGGGCCAGTGGCCGGCTCTGTGTGTCTCTGACCAGGATGACTGACGGACAGAATGTGTTAGTGTCTGAGTTTGACAGCAGAGAGGAGCTCATTCAGGTAGAGAGAGATATCTATCTATCTATCATCTATCTACTATCTATCATCTATCTATCTATCTAATCTATCTATCTATCTATCTATCTATCTATCTATCTATCTATCTATCTATCTATCTATCTATCTAATCTATCTATCTATCTATCTATCTATCTATCTATCTATCTATCTATCTATCTATCTATCTATCTATATCTATCTATCTATCTATCTATTTATCTATCTATCTATCTATATTACTGTTTCATGTAATAATAGTGTATCTGTCTGCATCGTTTTCCTCTGCAGGTTCTGGTATGCAGCTGCTTTTTCCCCGTTTACTGTGGCTTCTTCCCCCCTTCATACCGTGGAGTGGTGAGTAGATACATTACAGTTTCTGAGTTACAGTAAATTTGTGCAAAAGGATTACAAAGAAATTATACAATATGGTTCAATCTGTGTACTATAAACCGAAGCACTCATAAGCAAATGTATTTATTTTTTAAATCTTATCAATAAAGTAAGTAAAAATGTCGGAGTATGGCATAACTTCAAGGTGCAGGGGAAAAAAAAGAAGAAGAAAGAAGAAAGAAAGAAGAAAAAGAAAGAAAGAAAGAAAAGAAAAAAAAGATAAAGAAAAAAAAAAAAGAAAAAGAAAATAATTAAAAATTACAAAAGTAAACATTTGTTAGTTATTTTACAATTTGTAGTTGCAATTACAGCTATTTTGATTATTTTTTAAGCATTTAAGTTTAACATTAACCTAAGGAGCAGCATACTTTTCCGTCACATCAGACGTTTTCATCAAGATGAGTTAATATTAACAATAGGATTAATAATATTCACATTACTAAACCCAGCAAGATGCTCCATTTTGAACACAATGTCCATTCATGAGCTCTCCTCCTTCCTCTCAGCTCTACATGGACGGAGCCCTGAGCAACAACCTGCCTCTGTTTGAGCAGAGGAACACCATCACTCTGGCTCCCTTCTCTGGAGAGAGCGACATCTGCCCCAGAGAGGGAACCTTCAACTGCATGGAGGTTCACTACGGCAACGTCAGCATCCAGGTCAACACCGGCAACGTGCATCGTGTCTGGACCTCTTTCCTTCCTACCAGGCCTCAGGTGGGTCCCCATACAGGTCCCTGTTCATTTAAACTGGATTGAAAGGAACTATAAGCTCAGTTACTCAAGGGTTTTACTAAAGGGCAATTTGTGGCTACTTGTATAAAAGTTTTTCCATTTTCTGCACTTTTAGTTTTAGTTTATACCTCGTCTCGACTACACTTCAGAGAACTTTTAACCCCCTACTTTCCTTTTTTTTTCAAACTTTGTACACTGTGGTATTGAGGTTTTTACCTGAGGAAAAAATTTAAATAGGTTTTTTTACAGCACTGAAAAAAGAAAAAAAAATATTGATGCGTTCGGAGATCTCCGTAATGTAAAAAAAAAAAGTTCAAACAAACCTTTATGATTTCCACTTTTTCTTTACAGACGCTGGCTGAGATCTGCCACAGCGGATACATGGATGCTCTACTTTTCTTGACAGAAAGAGGTGAGATCCTTCTCTGTATAATTTTTTTTAATAAAGTTAGGAAATCTCAAAAAATCTTGGGAAGACGGTTGCCTTGAAAATGTAAGTTTTCCTAACTTGCTCATTGCAACCGTGTTCACCTTGTTCCTCTTCACACACCATTCAGTAACAACTAAAACATGTCATTAGTCAAATGTCTGTGACAGATCTGCTTGGAACACAGCGTCCTCTCCCGGAGACGGAGACAGTCAGACCTGCCTGTTGTGATCTGCTAGAGTCACAGAAGAACGGACAGAACCCTCGTCAGGAAGATCACTGGTGGCTGGACCCCAGAGTCATAGAGAACCTCCCAGTGGGCTTCAAGAAAGGTAAGAATGAATTATAATTTTTATTATTTGGACCTTTATTTATACAGGTAAATCCCATTGAGACCGCAGACTCTTTTTCAAGGCAAACCTGTTCCTATTCCCACGTTTTCCATTCACACACACACACACACACACACCTACACCGATAGCAGGCTAACTATCGGGAGCAATTTAGGGTTCAGTGTCTTGCTCAGGGACACTTCAACATGTGTAAGAATGAATCAATGAAGGTTCTATTTTTAACATGTAAAAACATTACAATAAAAGGGTAAAAAAAACTGTAACAACAGCAAAATAACACAAAACAAAACTAAAAAAATTCAAGTTAAATATATTAATTGATCATGTCTGAAAAGGTAAGAAGGAGAATAAGCAGTGTTTGGGGGAAGCTACTTAGAAACCAAAGCTTTGCAAACTAGCAATGACTTCACTGGATCTACAGTTAATCTAGTTTGGTTGACTAAAGCAATTCTTACTGCTAGAAAAGGAAGTTCAAATTACTTTGTAAAAATGTGCAAATGTAATATGAAATTATAATAATAATAATAATAATAATAGATCAAATTTATATAGCGCTTTTCCGAGTCCTCAAAGACGCTTCACAATTTAATATAAAAAATATAATACAAATATGACACAGACATTAAAGTTAGTGTAATATGTGTGTGTGTGTATTCATGAGTGTGTACATGTGTGTGTGTGTGTGTGTGTGTGTGTGTGTGTGTGTGTGTGTGTGTGTGTTAGTGCTGTGTGAAGCGTGCAGGGACACTCCTGGTGAGGGCAGTACTCATCTTCTTCCAGTGAGAATGGTCATGTGTCTGCTGAGCCTCCTGCTGCTGCCTATTGAGACCATCTTCCTACTCACCAGAAGGTAAAGTGCAATGATCATTAAGTGCTTTATTCATTAAGTGAAAAACAACAACAGTCCCTTGATAACATGCTCCTTACCCCACTGGGAAATTAACTCGGACCGACAATTATTATTGTCACTTGGGGTGGTAGGATGACCTATAGGCAGAGGGGCCGACCACTAACCATGAGCTTGCTGGGTTGATCCCCGGCACCGGACAGGAGGGTGTTAGTAGTAAAACTAGTGGTGGATGGTATTACGTATATCTACGGTGTCCACCATCTCTACCATTGTGTCCTTGAGCAAGACACTTTACACCAAACTGCACCAGGGACGCTGTACTATGGCTGACCCTGTGCTCTGACCCCCTCTGAAGTGTGGTAACTTGAGAGGGGATATGCGAAAAGATGAATTTTAATGTGCCTCGTATAAATTGACTAATAAAAATAACTAAACTTCACTGTTTTTCATTGTGACAGCGTGATGTCATCAGTTTGCAGACTGTTGACGTGGACTGAATATCTCTGCAGGCAGACTTGGAGCAGTGAACCCAACAACTGGTGTGTGCACTTAAATATATAATCAGGTTTAGTTTATCAAATGAATTATTATAATTTTGGTTAAATACAGTATGTTTAGATGTTAATTCTCCTTGTCAATTTGATTTGATTTTTTTACAAAATAGTTTGATCTACTTTTTCAAAATGTATATAGTTAAACATACTAGATTTAGCTATGCGTTAGTTCAACTTATTTACCTGTGAAGACATTGGTAGTTTACAAAGCTAAACTAATTTGTATATGTGTGTTCTCCAGTGTATTTCCAAAGCAGGGCTACAGCAGACGATCCTCTGACTCAGACCTCACAGCCGAGACAGGAGACAGAAAAATCCTGACATCAACAACCAACACAAACTCTGACAAAACTCTTCATTGGGACAGCAACGGTAACCTGGACAACCTCTTCTCCCTCAACCCTTCATACGAGGGTCCTTCCAACTTCCCCACAGCAAAGACAACCGCATGTGGCAACTTGACTTTAAACCACAGAATGAAACGGACACTTTAACCCTCCAAAAAAATATATTTTTAAACACAAAATTGTAAACTAATAAGGCTTCTGTTAGATTAATTTTACAATCAAGGAGCTTTTCCCAGTGATCCATGTGTAAAGAAAATATGATTTGCCTTGACATTAATCAAAGACAATGAGCAAACCTTCATGTTGAATGAGAGAGTTGGTATCCAGGCTTTCTATTAGGTTATCATTTCATTGTGCATATGTTTTTCTTCAGTTTTTTTATCTGTATGAAAAAAGGTTTTTCGCCTTTTTCCAGGTTTATTTAATAATGTGTGTTATAGCACTGCTGTACTTTTACATTTGTGCCGTTACGAAAAGAGTTTTATAGGATGATTTAAACAAACTTGCAAAAAGTAATTTTTTAAACTGAAATACATATGTAGACATTGAGTTTTACAAGTACACGACTTGTCAAATACTTCAAAGTGAATTGTACTGGTTATGTAGTATGGCAGGGCAACGACACAGTTGTCCTGAGCCTCTGTGTTTAACGATATGAAGATTAAAGGAATTTATTACAGGCAAAGCTCAAAAAATTCCTGAAGTAGGGTGAGTGAATTATGATCGACTTTAACTGAAAGTTTGTTATTGGGTTGAAATTCAATCCTGTAAAATGTACTTTTGAAAAACAATAATTGACCAAACATCTTTTAATCAAAAGTGTCTCATTTGAATATGTGTTTATAAAGTCAGCTAGTGTGGTCATGAGAGAAGATTTTAAAGTGAATTAAATGTTAAACATTAAAATATGTCATTTCTGGGGGAGGTCAGTGGTCAAAGATACAAACTATGTTACTGTGACATCCTGTTTCACAAAACCTTTTGTTGCATGTTGGAATCCACTTTCAACTGTTGTTTTCTTTTCTAATGTATTCTCTACAAAATAAAACACCTCAATTTCCATTGCTACGGTAAATTGAACCCTTCGTGCTGTACTGAACGACACAAAATGATTGAAAGGTAATCCAATAATATAAAAAAAATCATCATCAGGACATTTTAATGGACAAATGTTTCATAAAAATTCCTTGTGAATGACATTTTCACAAACATAATTCTAAAACTCCTAAAGCAAAACAAAAAGTTCATTCAAATAAAACCTGTTAAGAGTTTGGTAACATTATATTGAAAGGCTTTGCCAGTAATTCACCATGTGATCACTTTGCATCGTGATCACTTTTGTAGCACCATGAATAGAAATATTAGTTAGCGAAACCCTCCGTTCAAGTAGAGGTTTATGAACGCTCACACTGATCCGTTGAGCTCATAAAAGAACCATCTTGAGTTGTATCTACTGTCCAAACAGTAGGTATGAATGCGTTTACACTTACTGCATCACAGTGCAGTAAGGTGCAGTACAGTACGGTACAGTAAAAAGGCAAAAAACAAACGTTTAAATACACAACCTCCAGGGCAGTCGAGCATCATTGTCAAGTCCCTGATTTCACATATGTAAAAAGACTGCCGTGAAGGGGACCATACGTGTGATGTAGACAAGATCAAAACAAACCAGACAGAATATTCTGCAAAATTCTCTAAAAAGTTCATCTATGCGAGTGTATATTCCACTCAGACACTAGTTTAAAAAAAACGGGGGAAACGACCTAAAACCGGAAAAAAAGAAGAAGTGTCTTTTTCCTTTATACGGGGGCTTCCTTTGGGGCCCCGCTGATGTCTGGGATCTGATCTGCAAAGTCCTGGGTCATCCACTGTCCGTCAGGCAGCTGGCCCTCTGCTGTGGGGGGCACGGTCGCCTCCTGTGCTCCTTCTGAAGACAGACAACACACAGGCTCAAGCCCTCTGCTGAGGATAACATGACACAACTGATATCTACTATGTGTATTACTATAACTAGGGCTGGGCCGTATCCAACTGTTGATAGATACCTTTGCTATTTTTAAATACCCCAGGGTACAGAGTTACCGTACTACAGCCAAACCCTAGCTGACCCAAGCTACTTAAGTTCATGTAAACAAGCCGACTGTTCGAATGATCATTACAATGTGATGTTTAATTTCTAGAATTTAATATAGGTTTAATAAAATGTGAAGACACTGTGCAGATGCAAACCGTTTCAACTTAGTGTTTGTGTGTGTTTAGGTGTGAGTGAGTGAGTGAGTGAGTGAGTGAGTGAGTGAGTGAGTGAGTGAGTGAGTGAGTGAGTGAGTGAGTGAGTGAGTGAGTGAGTGAGTGAGTGAGTGAGTGAGTGAGTGAGTGAGTGAGTGAGTGAGAGAGTGAGAGAGTGAGAGAGTGGGAGTGGTGTGTTACCTCTGTTTTCTTCAGCTGGGAATGTACAGTGTCCGTTGGTCTGGGCCGGGTCGGCCTGGCTCCCTTCTCCATACGCTCCGCCGTAGGCATCTTCATACCCAGGATCGTACTGCTCCTCCTTTATGGCCATCCTCTTGGCATCCTCTGTTGGTGTAGAACGACAAAGGAAAGGGTCAATTAATGCCAAGTAAAATCTAACCAGAGACCAAACTAAAAAGGCATGATTTTAATATTAGGATGTACTGAAATACACAGTGTTTCCCCTATATTCATTTTACAGTGGGGCTGCCCAGTGGGGTAAAGTTAGGCCTACTTTAATTGTGCTTACCTGATTATGTCACCACAACAATTTTAACTGGCCTTCTACTTCTAATTCGTAAATAAGGCAATATTTTTGGCTATGTTTTTAGGTTCAAAAGGAATTTTCCTAAATCTTGAGAAAGCTCGACATATAAACTAGACAGACATGAGATTACTTTTTTGTTTCACTTGGGTTTTTGTTCACAAAGTATTTCTTGATGAGGCAAATCTGATTCCATAGCTTTCCTCTTCAGATTTCTTTATTTAGAAGGGACAGCGCACATTGATAAACATGAGCACCAAAGTTCAACATGTAAATGTTCCAGATTTAGCCATGGAGGCTACTTTTCACCTGTAGTCCCTGTAGGTGGATAGCTTAAAAGAAACATTAAGAAAAGAAAAATACAAAAAAAAATCTTGATTTACTGATTGAAATAAAAACACATCCACATCGGTGCTGCTGCTGCTTACCCTTGGCCAGTTTCAGGTCAAAGTGGTACTCCACCTCCTCCACCTCAGTGCTCTTTCTCTCTCCCTTCAGCTGGTCTCGCAGCTCCCGAAGTTTGATGTAGAAATGAACTTTATCTTGAGCGCGAGGGAACTGGGCACAGCGAGCGCTAGACGAAGGCATCAGGTACAAAGCCTGTGTGGGGGGAAATGACTGTCAGAGCAATTCTTCAAAAAGGTTTCTATAGTTTAAATAAAATAGCCGTGGTTTAAAGTTCTCATTTTCTAAACTGACAGCTCTTCATTTAGAAAATTGTGTAGTTTTGGATGGATTCAGCAATTCTGGACAACACTTGCCCAGCTGTTGAATATCTCCTCATGATCCGCTAGCTGTATGTGTTCTTTGTGTGTGCTGGAAAGAAGTCCAGTGTTACTACACATTCAGGCTCTGTAAATGGGCATGTTGTTAGCTATGTTGTTAGCTAGTTTAGAGTCTACTGTAGGCTGTGTATTAAAACCAGATTTTTTTTTTAGCGCACACAGTACGGACAAGTAGCGGATCATCAGGGGATATTCATTGATTTTGACAAAAAGTGATTTTGACAACAAGCACTCTCCAGAATCACTATCTCCACCAAGAACAAATATTTTAAATGTTCTATAATTAAATGACTTTATGATAATACTTTTCCCTCGTCAGTGCTGATACTGATTACGTCGTCTAGTATCAAGTACTAAGTGATAAACAGTACATAACAAGTATTGAACAGGTATTTAACCGTTAGTCTAGCCAAAAACCACTCCATTTTGAGAGGCCTACTTGGTTAATGAACTTATATTTATATCTGAGGAACCAATGGTGAAGTTACAAAGCAGTGGGTTGCTCACCACGTCACAGTCGGGGATCTTGTATGGCTGCAAACCAAAATCAAGTTTCTTTGGTTTTTTACCAAACAACTCTCTGCAGAACATTTCAAAGATGCCTTGGGGGGGAGGGGAGGAAAAAACAGAAAAATATCAATATTAGTAATAAAGAAATATTACTTCATTTTGACTAAAGCATAATTCCATGGTAACTGTCTGGAGAAGAGTTCTTACATTTTCCGTTGAAAACAGCTATAAGAGGCTTGAATTTCTTCAGTTTCTCTGCAAGAATTACGCCTCCTTCACGTAATTCTTTACTGTTGAAATGGGGAAAAAAAAGAGAATTATGAACAGGAATTTAAGCCATTATGATTGTAATAGTGAGCGATCTAGTCAATAAGTTATGCCACTACTAATGCATCTTACATGTTCTTCCCCAACAGTCTATAGCTACCTACGTTGTTAGGTCTTTGCTTCCCGGTGTGGCCCTTTCCACCATGTTGGTGAAGCCCATCTTGTACTTGGAGGGCAGCGAGGTGTCGTGCGTGTGGTTGAGCAGCTCGGGAGTGAAGCCGGACAGAAACAGACACTTCCCTGAAAGTGACAAAGTGTTTCCCAGTCATTCATCTCTTTGGCCAACAAACCCAATGTTAACAGTCTTGCATAATAATCCTCTTAATTTTTATTCATGGCATAATTTTTTTAAAACCTTAAGACAATCAAAATGATATGCGCTTTTCTGATCATTTTTTACAACACACCGTTTTTTTTTTTTTAACAATTAAAGACAGTTTCTTGTCACATAACTTACAAAAATGATTTCCACAACCTGGGAACCAACTCCCAATGTAAGCTGCCACCAGTCCTGGATTGATACCGATCTGGAAAAAAAAAAAAAAAAAAAAAGAAATAATCAGTGCATGTTTTTGAATAACTTATTGCACATCTTTCAACCCTAAAAGAGTGGAATCTTACAATGACGTAGTCCAGGTTGTATTCCAGCAGGTCTGGTAGAGTTCTGGTCAGGACTTCCTCCTCTGTCATCCCCTTGAATCGGTCGCGTTTCTTCTTCACCTTCTTAGGGCTGTCATCGATCGTCTCTTGCTTGCCGTCTGCGGGAGCCTCGGCGCCCTTCTTGGGCTTGCGACCGGGTTTGCCTTTGGGGGCGGCAGGCTCTTTAGGCGGCTTAGGGGCCTTCGGAGGTTTAGGGGCCTTGGGGACTTTTGGTGGTTTGGGCGCCTTGGGCTCCTTGGGTTGTGCTGCTCTGCCTCTCTTCTTGGCGGGGGCTACAATACAATAGTTCAGAGCGGTGAGATAAACAGTAGGAACATGGAGTCATTGTCACACATGTTCTGGCACTATCCGAGCAAATTTTTACAAACCTTTTTGAGATTTAAAGGAAAAACTAAAATAAGACCCAGCTATGAAGGAATTCGGGGTGAAGCCAGATGCTATGGAGCTCTCAATAATCAAAACAATATGATCATTCAGGCAATGTCTGGCGTGGATAAACATTATTTTAAAATTTAATTTGTTAGTACGGGGAGAGAGAAGTAAAGCGAAAAGGGAACGTTTGGTACCATTATTGAATTCCAGGTATAGGTTTTGGTTCACATGCAAAAAGAACACAATCCTAAGGACAACTCTGTCATGACAATTTTCTAGAAAAAAATGCTAATTCCATGTAGTTTTATAAGATGTTCTTCAGGTATAACCTACAGTTACACTTATACAGTACATATTGTAGAGTAAGTCATTCAAAAGTGATCATAGTACGTTTTGAAAGGTTGGCTGGTTCCTGCTGTTCCATCATTGGTTCTGGATGTTCCATGTGTTCCATGTGTTCCATAGGCGACTCTCCCGGGTTCATGTCCCCGTAGTGATGCTGGTGGTTTTGGTTGAAACCTGAATATTGGTTCTGTTGAGCTTGGAATTGTTGGGCAGACTGGACCCTGTGGACGAAGAATAATGAAGAAAAAAAAAAAAAAAAAAAAACGAGAAATGATCAACAAAATAAATGGCAGTGGGATGCGAGTTAGACTGGTGTGTTGTGTAACCAACAATGTGATATTTGCTTTTGTTTTAAATATTCTATAAATATGATTGACTGATCATCAATCAATCCTCATAAATGTGTGGTTATTTATGATAAATTGATTATAACGTCTGAGTTTTTAAAACACTGACATGTAAAACTGAAAATGTGGAAGTGGAAGTTATGCAGTTGGTACAAAAAGTAGAATATACAACAGCTGTAAAATATCATTCATTTTTGCACGAACCAATTGTCAAATAATGAAAACAATGGTAAAAGAATAGTCAAAAGGCCGGGGCAGCTGGGCACACATGCTTTCATCTCATTTCCTTCACACTTTGCCATAGACAGATTGTCTGATGTAATATTCTGACTCAATGACTCACCACTGTTGAAGATACTCCGGGGACACAACAGGGTAAGATCCATTCATCTTTTCATCCATTTTTATGGGGGGGGATGGTTTGACTTTATTGAATAAATCAATATGCATGTTGAAGGAAAAAACATCTAGGTTTATGTACATGTGGATTAGCATGTTAAAGAGGCTGGCAGTGTGTGCAGGGTTCCCACAGCCTAAGGCAAGTTAGACTATTATAGTTTCTAGACTAAAGCTTTTTTTAATGCAACTTGGAATTAAAATAAAAAACAATTTTACAATAAAAACAAATCTGTAAAGAAAATGTGTAACTCGCATTACACTCAAAAAACAATCTTTGTAAATGTGCGTTCGGTCCATCATATCATAGCTTGGTTATTTGTGACCAGTTTACATCATGTCAAACACCATTGGAAAACCTTTTCATTTCCCTAGTGTAAAATAGCTTACATTTTTTAATTTCTAGTTACTGATAAGAGGGTTGGCAAATTGGCCACATTTCATTTGGGACCCACCAACATAAATCAGCTGTGCTGCTCATCCCACGAATGCAAGATGATAACAAATGGGAAATGAACAGGCTTTCCGATGATATTATTCTGCATGATATGATCAAATACAAATGTCCAAACTTTTTAAATGTGGTTAAAAAAATCTGATGTTACTAGGTTATCTAAATTTGCAAAAAGAAAAGTGATTGATACAATCCTATTTAGCATTTGACTTTTAAATATTGAATTAAGACCATTTATTTGTATTTTTAAATGAACTATTTCAATGCCTTTTAAGACTTTTTAAATAAGATGTAGGAACCCTGTGTCTGAAACTGAATGCATGTGCCAAACAGGAAAAGTTAGCAACAAAAGATAAACCAACACATAAAAAAATCAACAAAGGATAACTCAGATGGCGGTTACACGTTAAAATGAAGTTATAACGCTGATTTGCATATCCCTATTTCATGAAAAATACAACAATAGTCATCCAAAACACCCAATTCTGCTCAATGTTTGCTCCCATCTTTAAATGGCTATGCTAACTAGCAAGCTAAACGGCTAAACTAGAATGAAAACCAGCTACAATTTGACATTGTATAACAAGATTTTAAAATGCTGCTACCAGGAGAAGGGACGAGTTCGAAGCTATCTGATTTCAATCATACATGTCTCCTATTTGTGGCGATAAAAGGATTTATATTGTTAACAGCTCAGTAGCTGTGCCACAAGTGCAGCTAATTTTAGCCGCTAACTACTGAGCTAACATATCATGGATGAATGGTTTCGCGTCCACTAAGCCTCCTAGCAAAGAAAACGACACACATTTAACACACATTTGAAGTAAAATTACCAACCTTTCGGGGGGAACGGCCTAAATGAGTTTATTTTAAACAAATAACTGCCTTTTTCCCATCTAATCCTGCTCCTCTATTCACACCATCTGTGGTGCAACAGAGGCAACAAAGACATGACAGCACTGCCGGTCAACTTTGACACCGGAAGAACCCAAGTCTAAGCCGTAGGGGTGTTCATCTTTGACTATAAACAATAAAAATGTCAACAACATGAACATTTCTAGATATAAGGAGTTTATTTATTATGACCGATTTTCCTACTAGTTTGAATGTGGTGTTTTTACTGTACAATGCAGCTTTAAATCCAAACCAAACAGACATATATCCCCCTCATTTAAACTTAGTATGAGCCGCTCGACTTTTAAACTCTGTGAGGTTGTTTTCTATTGGCTGATAGTCTGAAATATTTAAAGGGCAATGTTTCCAGCTTGGTGCAGTTATGATATGTATATTTTGACTTTTCCCCCCCTCAATGCATTGCTTCCAGAAAGTACAACAACTATTGATACTTCTCATAATAAACAAATAAAGATATGGCAAATTTAAGTTTAGCTTCATTGTTTTTTTTTTAAAACATATATTTAAAATAAAATTAATAACACAGCTTCACTCAGGCTTTGGATTTCATTTTACCACTATTGTGCTCTTAAACAGCTTAAAGGTTCCTGAATGGATTTGTTCTTTGTTCAATTAACCAATGTTACAAACAGGAACTTGTGCAAAAATGTGTCAATGCAACTTGATAAAACATCATGGTATTGGTATTTTTTTACAGCAGAAAATATGTAGTGTATCTTACTATATACTGTGATTTATTTAGTTTTTTAAAGCCTTAAATATTTCCCATATAGTGCTGTGTTTGTGCCTCAACAAAGCCAGGGTCCAAAAACTGTGTAAAGTTCTGTTTAACAAGGCATTTTCCCTGCACAAATGGAATTTATATAAAAAAAATATATATATTTATTATGAACAAATTAAAATTGGATGATTGAAACCATGTGTCATCATTGTTATCCTGATGTTTCCAGCTTTCCTAAAGTTGGCAATTGTCTGCAGCTTTATGCTTAATCGAAATCGTAGAGGTTAAACATTGTTCAGATACAGCGTCACACAAATGACTAAAAACAACGAGTCAATAAATGTACCATCATTAGAAGAGATTTAATAACTCTGTAATTACAGATTAGAAATTCCAGAGTACAATTACCTATTTATACCGCTGATAAATCATAAAATGTCATTCTTTGAAAATACAAAAATAAGTCACTGGACACAGATACAATACAAAATGCAATAAATAGTGATAAAAAATGACACTGAAAACATGCACAGTC
This sequence comes from Ammodytes dubius, assembly GCA_026122265.1. Classification (NCBI taxonomy): domain Eukaryota; kingdom Metazoa; phylum Chordata; class Actinopteri; order Uranoscopiformes; family Ammodytidae; genus Ammodytes; species Ammodytes dubius. The sequence goes on along the minus strand of CM047513.1, from coordinate 4,906,852 downwards.
CGTTTGAGAGTTAGAAAATGTAACCGTTGGTTGTGTGGGGACGTCTTCCCTTGTGCGTCACATTGCGATGCTTCAGCAAACTGTCTCTCTTCTTCGGTGGTGTCATCAGAGGTATGTTTACTTTTTATTTTTTATTTTTTATTTTTTTTTACCCTCTTTGGAGCATCGTGCTACTAGTACAGCTGAAATCTGGTATCTGTGGAGTGAGTACCTCCAGCTGCATTGGTTCCAGGTCGTGTTGTCCGCTATGTCCATTTCTGCAAATATGCAACAATTAATAAAGATGGATTATTCTGCTCGTAGAAGCTTTTTATATAAGTATTTAAACAATACATGAGTAATAGTTTAGTTAACTAGTGTATTTCTAGAAAAAAGACCCAAAATATATAGTTTAATGAACCATGGCTTAAACCTGCAGTGTGCAGAATTTTGGGTTTTATTTCCTAGCAGATTTTGTAGAAAATAATTAAAATATCCATAATTACGTTTAATTTAGTGCATAATAGCTGATTTTTTTTTTTTGAATTATTATTTTTTTCCTTAGAAAGGGTCTCATATATGTCCATATTTCTGCATATTTTGGACCAAGGCCTAGTGCCACCATCTTGAAAGTGTCATAGTTGGAATGGCATCAGGTGCATTGTTTAACATTTAGAATTGTTCTTGTCCTTGAAGGCCACTGTAGCTTCTGTTATTATTCAAAAGGGGTGGGGTTACCCAGGGAGTGTTGCATTCTAGAACTTTGTAGAACTTTCTTGATGATGTCATATTACACACTGCACCTTTAAGGCCTTAAAAATAACAAAATTAATGTTTTCCTTTTTTACAACACACTAACAAGGCCAATTTTCATTCGAATGTTAAACTGCTTTGTTTTCATTCATGTTCACTTGCAATCAGCTTCCTTTTCCCAGTGCATTCCTTGAAAATCTTGGCACATTACAGCCACTTCTAGACCAGTGGAATATTGTGAAACCATTGGAAGGAATGTGTATAGCGTCAACTATGTCTGCAAAAACTGCTCAATAGTATAACTAGAGGTCAACAAACTCTCACACCGTGCCATAATTTCATTCTCAAGTAGTCACTTAATGTCAGTATTGTATGCAAATCAACTAAGTCACAGTGGTATGGGGAGTCATCATTATTGCATTGTAATTACATTATAATGCACCTGATACTGTTTACAAAAAAGGTTGTCCCGTCTAAATGTAATAAGAGCTACATGATAGCTACCTGTGTGCTACGGCAGACCGGCGTTTTGTTTCACCTCTCCTCACCGGTCTCTCTCAGTTGGAGCTGTTGCTGCTTTGCTTTGCGCCGTCTTGAAGCGCGCCACAGCTTTCATACTCGGGATCCACCTGCTCCTCTTTGATTGCCATTCTCTTAGCGTCCTCTGAAAAACAAATGCAACATCCACGAGTTAGATTGAATAAATATGAATGTAAAGTCAATAACAAAATCCACATTTCATCATCTTAGGAGCCTACATGTCCCAGCAGGACCTAGAAAAATTAGCACACACTTAAACTTCCAGTAGGATAAATGGTAAATGGACTCCGCTCATATAGCGCTTTTCCCTGTTTTTCCACAGACCCAAGCGCTTTACATTGTTTTTTAGACATTCACCCAATCACACAAACATTCATACACTGATAGCAGCAGCCACCACGCGAGGTGCAAGCTAACTAGCCAGAGCCAGAGCAACAGATGGGTGAATGTTTATGCGCCTACAATGGCGGAGCAGGTAAAAATCCTTCCCAATGTCTGTTTTGATGGTTTTTATCATGTTTTATCACACTTATGGATCTGAGATGATGCTAGATAACTCGCTGCTTAAGACCGCAGTGCATTAATGTGGCGACGTAGGGACGAGTGAGGGGACTGCTAACTGCAGTAACTGACAGGAAGTTAGCTAAAAGAACCATTCCGCTTACAGCACCTTAAAAAAAAAAAACGATTTGCCTAATTTGCCTTGCCTTGTAAAATGACATGAATTGCATTGTTTACCTTTAGCTAGCAGCAGATCGAAGGAGTACTCTGTCTCTTGAATCTCTTTTTTGGGCACCAGGCCTTTCATCTGGTCTCGCAGTTCCTTCAGCTTAATGTAGAAATGAACCTTGTCCTGTGCACGGGGGAACTGGGCACAGCGCGGGCTTGACGAAGGCATCAAGTAGCACACCTAAGTGAAAGTAAAACACGCTATGAGAATTGTGTTGTTTGTGCTGTTTAGTATATTTTAAGAGTAATAATCCAAGTTTCAACAACGTACTGTGTCAGTCTCTGGGATTTTATAGGGCTGAAGACCAAACTCCAGATTCTTTGCCTTCACACCAAACGTTTCTTTGCAGAATATTTCATAAATACCTGCCAAAATAAACACATGTCAATACACAATAACTTATCCCATTATTTCATAAATAAACCATTAAAACACAACAGTGAAGATAATCGTACCTTTCCCATTAAAAGCTGCTATTAAAGGTTTGTATTTCTGCAGCTTGTCGAGTAACTGCCGGCCGCCTTCACGAATCTCCTTACTGGGACAGAAAAACATTGTAAATGTTATCTTGGTTCAGGGACACACTGGATTGCAATGGGTTCATTCTGGACTGGTGTTTGAGATCTACCATGTACGATAAACACTTAAAAAATAGATCTGGTTCGTCCAAAGTAATTGTGATGACAAATAAAATAGAACTAATATTTCTTCCCAACTGTTTATGATCTTAGAATCCAGCCTTAGTTACTACTTACTGTTACACTAACTCTGCATCCTACTGTATACAAGCAACATATAACATTTGAAGTGTGCACATAAAAAGTTCAAGTCAAATTGCATTCAATACATAAAAATATAGATCAGTGTGTACTAGTTATATTCTGACCTGGAGAGGTCTTAACTATAACTAATTTGAAAGTGTAAACAAATATTTTAAAGTAAGATAAGATAAGATATACTTTATTCATCTCAGCAGGGAAATGTAGGTGTTCCAGCAGCCAGCATACACATACACACAACACAACACATATATAACACATTGAATTGCTTGTTTCTGCATTACTATACACAGTACCCATAATAGCTCAGTGTGTACTAGTTATACTCTGACCTGGAGAGGTCCTTGCTGCCGGGCGTGGTCCTCTCCACCATGTTGGTGAAGCCGATGCTGTAAGTCTCCGGCAGCGTCATGTCGTGGTTGAAGTTGAGCTGCTCTTCGGTTATACCGGAAAGAAACAGACATTTCCCTGGACAGAAAAGAAAAAGTTGGACATTTGAATCAGCCAAGTGGTTTTCGAGACGCAAAAAAATACATTTTGAATGACACTGGACCAAGACAAGCTTTTATAACGGCTTAAGGACTGTTCTGTTATTGAATTTGCACTGAATCTACGGGACTACATCTGTACACAAAGCTGGACAATGTGCATAATTGAGTGTGAAATGACAAATAAGCTAACAGTTTTGCTAATATATTGTAAAGGGTAAAGGTAGGGTAATGGAAAACCCTATATATTCAGCTTCCTTGCCAGGATAACAATAACTGGTGTATACAACAAAGGAAACCCAAGAATAGTATTATACACTTAAAATATTCCTCATAAAAAACAACAATTGTGTGCTTACTACACTGGAATGACGCTGTGGTAATGTAATTGAGCTGCTAGACGTAAAAGCCTATGAAGTCATTGTGCACCGACTATTTCCACAGCAGCTCATTTTGAAAACGTCTCGGGCAAAAACCGCCACTGGCATGAATGTTAAAAATGGCGCTCATAAAAGTTTAATTGTCCCTTTAAATATTGATAATTCCCTTTATTAACCCCTTCAAATATTTTTTACGGTGCAACAGTGTCACGCCTGCTGTGAATTCTGATGCCTGCTCGTTGCAGTGAATCACTTAAGATCAATTATTTACGGAACGGAAAAAACCCTAGATGCTATTTTTACTTCTGCACCAATACATCCGAAAAAAAAATATTTGCATCATTGTATAACTTTTCCTTGTAATTCAGTATAATGTGTTTTGCTGTTTATACGCTTTGGGATCTCTGCTTGTATTTGAAACTATGACTGTGAATGAATCCACGCTACATAACAACTAGTGATGGGCCCACGCTTGGTTCACCCGGAGTAGAGGAGGGTAAAATGTGAAAGCTGGCATGTTCTTTCCGCCCCTGTAGTCAGTAGTGAAATTGAAATTCCAACGTACAGAAATGGTTCCCCGGATTTGGATAATGGTGTCCTTTGAAGGCTGACAATAGTCCTGGGTTAATTCCAATCTGGTGGAGGAGAAAAAAAAAAACATGAAGGCGTTACCATGGCAACAGACCTAGAAAATTACACAGTAGTTTAGTGTGACTGAAAAACCTCGCGACACAGACACACTGACAAGACTGTCTGCAAATCCTTTTTCTTTTCTTTTTGTACGTTATGCACACTAAAACGCACAACCCCACTTCTTATTCAAATGAACAAACTAGACATAGGCTCGGTCCTCCTCCCCCCTTCATAAATAACTCACTATCAGAATGTCCAGATTGTAGGTGATAACGTCTGGCAGGGTCTTGGACATGACCTCGCCACTGACATGCCGTTGAAGCGGTTCAGAGCTCTCTTGGCTTTCTTGGCGGCCTCGATCTCGTCCTCCTCCTCCTGCGTCTTCCCGTCCTCCGCCTGGTGTTTGGGAGGTCGGCCGCGCTTCTTCTTCACGGGCGTCACAGCTATGTGACACACACACACACACACACACACACACACACACACACACACACACACACACACACACACACACACACACACACACGCACCACAGCACACACACACACACACACCACACCACCACACCACACACACACGCACACGCACACACACACACACACACACAAGGAAACGTTTTATGAGGTTTATGTTTAGTTCATTAAGATCCCCATTAGATTCTGTCTAAGGTAAGACAGTGACTGATAAAAAGACCAAGACATCTGGTGGTGAATTCTCAAGAAAAGTCTCAGTCATTAGAGAAAAAAAAACAGCAACAACGGCGTAAACAGATGCCGTCCGGACCATAGTTATGAACGCAATATCTCATGAACGCTTTCAGGGATTTTCTTCAAAGTTTGCACAAATGTCGACTCTGACTCAAAGATAAACTCATTCGATTTTGGAGGTCAAAGGTTCTGCACCTAATATTGAGTGCAGTGCCTTGTACATATGATGCTAGCTATTTAGGGCTTTATCGTCTATAAAGCATGCCTACCGACTTGTACTTTCAACATTCGGCAATAGTTGGGCAGGGGAGAACGACATGCCTACTCAGGGAAAGGAAATAGGAAATCACCCATGCCAAATCGAAAAGGACTTTCCTTATAATAACATTCACAACTGACTTGAAGGGACTGTCATTTGAATCAAGTGTCCTCGTTATTGCATCTTGTGCCATGTTGTGTCTCTCCGTGTTGAATGTGTTGAATAGAAAAGTGAGTAAACGAAATAGAAGCTCAGTCCTCAGAAGCAGCAGACCACAGGTTAGAATCCGGCCTGTGGTCGTTCTCTGCATGTCATTCCCCTCTCTGCCCAATTTGAGCTCTTTCTCTCCCAAAAAACTATCCAATAAAAGCAATAAAAACGCCCACAAAAATGAAAAAAAAACATCTTCCGTACCTTGAGATGGAGCATTGGTCTGAGGCTGGTGTTGAACACTGGGCTCTAGGTGATGCTGCTGTGTCGTGTGTTGATGCTGGGCTTGTTGAAGGTTTGTGTGTTGCTGCTGCTGCTGCTGGTGGCTGCCTGTAGTTTTGGTTGTAGGCTCCTAGCTCCTGGTAGTGGTTCTGTTGGGCTGGGGGCCGTTGGGACCGTTGGGACCATTAGGACGTTGGGACAGGAAAGGTCCTGGTACAGAGGCTGCAGTCACGGTGCACGGACAGTTCGGCCATAACGGGCTCGTCTCTGGGACCCTCGCCGTAGTAACCCATGTTGTGATAGGTCATCCCATGCTGCGCCTCGGGGTGCTGCTGGCTAGACTGGTACCTGAGGGAGGGAAAGGTTTAAAGACGGAGGTAAAGGAAGGCAAGGCACGTTTATTGATGTAGGACAATTCACACAACAAGGCGATTCAAAGTGCTTTACAGGGGCGTGAAAAAAGCATTAAAAATAAGACATAAGAAATTATGAAACAAAAGCAAGGTGAGCAAAAAGTAGAAAAACCAAATACAGCACAGGACCACCATGGCTAGAAAAGACAGAGTATGTCGAAGGGGTGTGTGAAGAAGCAAGTGAGGCAAATTACGAGACACAAATACTTACAGACAGTCATGCACTGACCTTCACCTGTTTGTATTCTCTGCATTTCATACTTTGCACGTGCATTTAAGCCAAGCTCTAAGATTAGTTCTAATCGCTTGAATTGATTGGTGTTTAGGATACAAACTACTGCACATCTCATTTGCATCCACAAATAAGTCTTCAACGCCAACAGGAAGGCAGAGCAGAATGCAATGAAGATATACAAACACTTGATAGGATTCGCAAAAGCATTGTGAGTGGGATATCTTTTATGGCGGTCTTCAGTCTACCATTCAAAGGTGTATTTATGAAGCATGCAGCAAGTGATGGTGTAATAACTGCTGGATAATGTAGTAACATATAAAAAAAAATTAAGGACATTTACACAAATTGCTAAACTATCACATTGTAAAATTGTACACATTCCATGTGGTAGCCTAAAGGAGCATTTATTACATTTTGACAGGTCATTACCCTAAACATTGTCACTAAGCTGTCACTTGCTACAAGCCTTGATAAAAAGTATACAGATGTGCATGGTGCCGTGCATCAAATCATATGTTTTTTTTTTCTGCATCTCATGCATGAAAATGAAGACGTGGAGGGGGGATGCATAGCAGGAGAAGTTTTTCCCAGGACCCTGCTGCCACCTCCGACACCAAACTCACCACTGCTGAAAATAATCCGTGGGTACCGTCAGTGAAGTAAACTGGTTTTCTTCCATCTTAACTGTTGACTTACTTGAACACACATTAACATTCATTCTGCTGTCGAGAGCATCGGAACACACTGAGAGATGTGAGCTGTTTGAGGAATGGATTGTAGTAGATTATTGCGGCTCACTCGGTTCATTTCTGGCACAAAGAAAAGACGGACGGACGGACGCTGCTGCGGGAGGAAAACAACATTGAACGCGCCCACAGCTGTCTTGAAAAGGCACGCGACCTACATCGATGTAACAGAAAGGTGTGTGAGCATACTAACATACCTGCCATACATTTTGTTCTTTAGTTTTTTCAAATATTACGGAGAAAAGGGGGGGCTGGGATGGCTGGGATTCCTCCCAAAACAAAGACCATTTAAACGCTCAATACTTCCTCATGCTGAGAGAAGGTGCAGCGCCCCCCGCTGTGTGGGAGGCTTACTGCAATGGTCAATAAAGGCGATTAGAGACATTAACAGGATCACAATCAGTTTTATTGCCAGGTACTTTCACACATACAAGGAATGTGCCGTAGTCTGATGGTGCACACATTACAAATACAATAACGTTAACATAGAGAACACAATAGGAAAGTTTTAAAGAATATGAATGGACTTTTTCAAAATCAAAATATCATAAAAGGTAAATATGTGCAATTATGTCTAAATAAGAGCTGTCCAATTGTGCAGGAATGAACCATAGGAGTGAACACTGGATTACAGTTATGGTGCACAGACTGTATGAGTTCGTGCAAGCTACCGCTAGATGGCGACAGCTCCCGTATATATAAAAGCAGCACCACGAATTAACACTGTAAAAGAATATAGCAAACAAAGATCCTGTGTGTTCATAAAGAGCTTCACTTCAGGGTAAAATACAGGACCCCTTTAAAAAATACTCACAAAATAAAAAAATAAAAAAAGTAAATAATTAAATTCTCCAGGATATCCAGAATAGTATTTACTTTTATGTAACTGCTCCAACTCAAACCTGACTTAAATGTATACAGCGAGCAAGAGAACATCACACAATGGCCTAATACGGTGCGCGTGACGTTCCTGGCGAGATAAGCAACACGCAGCCTTAAAATAACTACATATACAGCATAAAAAGTGTTGAAAAGGCAATTGCAATCCAGATTATCTCACATATTCACTAAAGTGGAGCCCACAAATGCACAAACTGTGCACAAATCTTTTATCCGTAGAATTATGCGGAGTGAGGCCTCGCCACTCTACATGATCTCCGTGTTAGCTAAACGGCATGACCGGCGTGTAATTGCCGAATTCTATAAGAAGAGAAAGAAGACGGCATGACCTGCTTGTGTTTCCCAATGACACTGTAGGAAGTTTGGTCTAAAATGGTGAAATCAGCTCCACATTGCGGGTATTTATTCAACTGACAGTGAAATAAACAAGGTAAGGTCTCACTTTATGGCAGTTTATGACTCTTGCTTTCTCAAAAGATTCGGTTTATCCAAACTGTTTACTGTTACATCAGGGATTCAGGGCTAACAGTAGCATTGCTGTACCTGTGTTTACTGTGGATAACTTTGCAATCATATAGTGCCAGTATAAATATTAATCTGATGAAATGCACTAAACTAGAAACCCCTAAAGGTAATATTCACAGTAGCTGTTGATGCAGGATTAACCATAATACCAAATTCTGTGATATATGGCCCTGATAATGGTACACACTAGTTTTACATTTTACAGACAATAACACATTCAAGACACTTTCTACTGCATAACATTTTCAAGAAATAGGATTTGACATAATGTTTGACTTGGCACCAGGTTGCAAAGGACGGAGCTACATGCTTATTCTTCTCTCTGGCTGATGGAGAATGGAGAAAACCTGTAGCCTACTTTGACTACTTATTTTTGAATGAAATAATAACTTGACGAGTCTCAGGTTGTCCTTTCTTGCCATTTCTTCCATCTCTTGAATTGTTGTTGTGTATTCGTTTTGTTCATTTGTAACATTGTTTACTTAACAGTATTTTAATGTTTTAGTTTTTAGTGAATGTTGTACTTGAGCAAATGGTTGCGAAGTCAAATTCCTTGTTTGTTTACACAAACCTGGCCAATAAAGCTGATTCTGATTGAATATACAGTAACATGTGAATACAAAGATCTGATCAGAGAGGTTCTTTGTTCATTATCAATAACATACATAGTTTGACAGAACATGCACTTTTACAACAGAACATGCACTTTTATAGGAAAGTCCATTGCTGGGACCAACACACTTGCTATAAAGAGAGACAACAGTAAGATCATTTATCATTTAGATCATCATCTTTGGGTCAAAGTGTGCTATACAGTACAATAATGCCTTCTGTGTGTGAAGGGATTTTCCTAAGCAACTCTTATGCTAGTTGTGCTGGACACGGAAACGACACAACTGTGAGACTATAATCTCAAACCACCGCAGCTTTGTCATGGTCCAAGTCATATTAATAACGATTTCTCCAACAATGGCAAGGGATAGGAATATAGTTTTTATTTGTCTACCAACCCCCTCATCTCTCCCCCAGGTGGAGGCAGGTTTGAAGATGCCGGCCGGAGTGTCTTGGCCTCGCTACCTGAGGATGTTAGCTGCCAGTACCTTGGCCATGTTTGCAGGCGCTCAGTGCGTCCACATGTACTATCTACCGGATCTGGTGAGGGACAACTCAAGCTTTTACTGAAATATCTGTTGATGATCATTCATATTTAGACAGTTTTGTGGTTTTAAACAAATGTAGCTTTTATTCATTTAATATTACTGCCTTAGAATATTCTCCAAAAAAACTCAGGTGAAAACTAAAGCCAGACTTTTGTTTATGTTTTAGATCACTGAAAGTTTTTCCAGTATGATATATTTCAATAGCTTTCAGTGAAGTGCGCTGTGTTATATTCCTTGTTAGAAACGTGCCATAGAAATAAGTTTAATTTTGATAAAAAATGCATTGATGTGACAGTGACGACATATTCTCAACCTCCAAACCAAACAAGCCAATACTTCAGGGCGTTATTTAAATTGTGCTTTCTGTGGTTTTGTTTTTCAGACTATACCAGAAAAACCACCGCGGCCCGGGGAACTTATTACTGAGCTGCGAGGCTACAAAGCCAGAGAAGAGGCTGCTGCTGCCGCGTTAAAGCAGTTTAAAGCAGAAGAAAAAACAGACTGATGGGGTGTATCATACATCCTTTGAGTGATGGACACTCACTCAATCAAACAGACTATGTCAAGTTTTTTCCAACCCCATAAAATATCACGCTGCCTGGAGTGAAGTACTTACTGGGACATCTGAAGGTGGATATTTTTCTGTGTTTGGTGTTTGTTTCCAAATGGGACATAATGAAGTGAAATCAAATGCGTACACCGTTGGAGTTTGGCGTCTCGGGATAAAGAGCTTATCCGGAACAAGATCATTTGGTTTATGCTACCATTTAAATGAATGTGTTGTTGGTAATACACCTCTTCATCAACCTTTGAATGTGTTTCCTTTTGAGACAGAGTGAAGAATTATGTGATCAAAGTTGATGAGCATAGAGTAACTGCTAAAGTTATTCTGCCGACAAACTATGTCTGAAATAAAAATATCAAACTAAACCTCTTTGTCATTACTTCACTGGTGAAAGTATTTTAATATGCTACTAATGAAACTTTGATAATTAATCAATCACTTGAAGTCATTTTATCAATGAAAAAATGCCAAACATCCTCTTCCCAGCTTCCAAAATTAAAGATGTTATGCTCTGTATTGCATATACTTGTAAATGAAACATTTTGTGGGTCTTTGCTCGTTGTTTGGGACTTGTGATGCAAATTATTCAGTATTATTAGCATTTTAATTGTGGAAAGAAAAAATCAGTCATAAAACTTGAACTAAAACCTGTTCTACTTTAACTTTGTCTGAGTGATTTGATGAGTGTGGGACTCAAAGCTCATAACTCACAAGTATAAACAAATAAGAACGACTGTGTGCACGTGTGTGTTGCTGCGCGGCGCCCTCCCGAACCGTTGGAGGTTGGTGTATCATAGCAACAAGCTCAAACAAAAAGTGAAGTGGGAAAAGATGGCGACGCAGAGAGAACAAGACGCCGATGATTATCTGAAGAAACACAAAATCTTCGAGCTCATGGACAACCTGACCAGCATGCTCTTCTTTCACAGACCCGGTTAGAGTTCATTCCTCATGTTTATCCTAATATTTCATCCTGTGCTGAAAAATACATAAAGTAGCTAGCAAGCTAGCCAAACCATGGTAGGCCTATTTTACCATAGCAAGGTTTGTTATATTTTTTCTTATTTTAACCAATTTTTTCTAATTTAACTGTAATCTCTGCTGGATTTGTGTTGCATTTTGGAATCTCCAGATGCTAAAACATAGATAGATAGATAGATAGATAGATAGATAGATATAGATAGATAATAGATAATAGATAGATAATATACATAGATAGATACATAGAAAGAAAATACAAATTATAACAGTTTGAAGGTACTGCTTAACACAGTACACACAACAATTTGTTGGCTGCACTGTTTTCCCCATGGACAAAGTGTTGATAGGCCCATGTCTACAAAGTGTTTTCATTGCCAAATACACAAAATGAGAACCTGAAAAGTTGTGAGTGACTTATTGACTTATTGTGATTTATTCTTTCGTTCAGAGAAACCCAGGGCGTTCCTCATTGAGCAGCTTGAAGCGCTGAAGATTTCTAAGCAGAGGGGAATGAAAGGCCCCAATCTGTTCAATAACGCCAACCTGGACGCAGTCTACAGGATACTGGACCCCGCCAATCAGAAATACATCACCTTGCCCCAATACAAGCAGGGTGAGCACAAGTATATGGACATTATCTGGGCATGTTTACAGAGCCTGGGCTGTGTAGTAAGTTACACTGGATTTTATTCAGTGAACACACAGTATGGACAGGAAGCGGATCTTGAGGAAATATAAAATATTCACTGATTTTGATAAAAAGTGATTTGGATGACAAGCAATCTCCAGAATCGCTGAATCCATCTTTATTACAGCCACATGTAATATCATAGGAACTTTATTTCAGACTAATGCCACTGTTGACTAGCCTGGCTCCGCCCGCCTACCTACTTCTGCTCAAATTTCATTTTCCCTTCAGTAGTCTGTACAAATGATATGAAGTACGATGGTCTGGTTGGACAGGCTAACTGTTGACATGAAGCAAATGACAAAAAAAATTTCCCCCCACAGCTCTCACCACACTGGGCATAAAGGACATTAACGAATCCCCGGAAGGTTTTCGAGAAGGCAAAATATCTCGCGAGACCTTCAAAACAGAAGCGTAAGAAAAGCTTGTAAAATCTGAACAGAATTATAAACCAGCATTTTGAAATTTACCAAATTTTTTAAAATATATATTTTTGTCTTTTTGTTGTTTCTACAGGATGCATGGCCTGCAGAAATGTCAGCAACATATGAACACAAATGTTAATTTGAATTTGGATGCTGTCTTTGGACTGTTTATGTAAGCTGTGTTTTTTTTTTGTAAAATGCACATTTTATATGAGTATTGTTAATAAATGCTAAAATATTGAGTTTGATTATCTATCATGTCACAACAAAGTCAGTGGCGATGCAATTTTTAAATCTCAGACTGAGCTGAGGAGCTCCTCCAACAAAGCAACATGAAAAAATGATTGATAAGAAAACACAAGACACAATTTCTTTCCAATTTTTTTTTTTAACATTTTAGCATTTTACGTATTTTTTTATTTTCTTTCAAATAATTTTTTATTGTACTTTTTAATTTGCAGCGTTTTATCCTATTTATTTATTTTTTTTTGCAGCATTTTATTATTTATTTATTTTTCATTGTGCAGCGTTGATGTGTTGAACGCTCCCCGCTGGAGGGGCGTGGTCAGGAAGTGACATGGCCGCCTCCTTATACGGAGCCCCGCCGCCGTCTTGCTCCGGTTACTTGTAGGTTATATTTGTTGGTCGTTTTCTACCGTAACAGTTTCGTCCACATTTACCGGGACAGCGCCCTGCGGACCTCAGCATGGGCACCGTCCACGCCAGGGTAAGTACAATTCCTGTGAACGGTGTCTGCTAGGACTTTGACCTCTCCTTGTGTTGACTGAGATATCTGACAGAAAAGGCCCAACGATGTGCATTCAAAATGATATAACTGGGCATCAGCTATGGCTACAAACGGAATGGAATTATCTGCTCAATATTGCAGTGTGTTTTTAACTAAACAACAAGTAAACGTAAAGAGACTTGTCTGAGGTGTATTTTGACAGTAGTGAGATGCTGCTGGTGCCTCCACTCAATGCAGTCTTTCTACTGTAAGCACGCTGTCAAAACAGCCTTGAATTAACATAGCCTACCTGTACACTGCACCTTCAATAGTTAGTGTTGTTTGTACTGCACAAATACGTTTATCGTGTACAGGGCTGAAGCAAGGGTTCCTAATGACACTGAGGTCATATTAAAGGAGTGTGATACTGACAACATGCAGCTAAAGGCTACCAGACATGCAAGGAACATAACAATAATACTGGTTTTGGTCTTAGCACAAATATAAACATTCATCAAGACTAGATGGTAGGCCTACTAGACTAGTACCTTTTCTCATGCAACATTTTCTATCTGCCTAATATGTATTTTATAATGAGATGGGTGTGTCACTAATTCAACAATGTTTTTTGAAGTTGCATATTTTCACACTATTATTTTCACATTTAGTAAATATTTAATGTGTTTCCTCTCCCTGCATTATGGTGTGATCTAGAATAGATAAGTTAATTGACAGAAAATGAGTCAGCAACTATTTTGATTATCAATCATTTAGACGAGGCACGTTTATTTAAAAAGCACAAATCAGACACAAGCCTTTTCTCCCCAGGAAAAAGGTTAATGGCATTTTCTAGCTGCTCTAATGTGATTTATTTGTTGCACTTCTATCATAAACTGAATTACTTTGGGTTGAGGTCAGACAGTATGAGACATTTGAAGACATCATTCTTATTTTGGGAAATTCTGATTGCTTTGTTGATCTCTTTAGAAATGACCAAATCATTAATTAAGAAAATAATTGAGTGACAGTTGATGCGGGGCATTTCGTTGTTCACTATAAGAACACCATACATGTATAATATGTGTGTAATAATGAAATGTAAACTCTTCTATGTGTCATTATGAATCCCTGAAAATGTCCAGGAATGTTTCCAAAGTTATGAACTCGGTGTCCTCCATGTTAAATACAACCGTGATCCCGTAGTCCTGTATTTAACTCATTTTCATTCATTTCTGCATTATTTTCTATTTGATTGGTCAACCCTAGTATCTATAAACATTGATTATAATTTTTCACCTCATCTCTTGTGTTGCAGAGCCTGGACCCTCTGCCCATGCGAGGGCCAGAGCTGGGAGTCCATCCTGAGGACATCGACGCTCCAGAGATCGAGCAGGATCAGAAGCAAGAAGTTCTTGAAAACAAAGATGTAAGATTCGTTTTTGTGTTGACCCTCAAGTAGGACTCTGACATTGACGGACGTGTCTCTACACTATGTTTTTCTTTGTCAGCATAGGAGTTAGGGATCTCAGAGACATAAACATACCAACATTTTGTGTGAAAAACATTATAATGGCTGTAAATTTAACTGTTGAAACCATGACATCTTAAACACAACCTTAAAGATCAACAAAGTGCAGCTTTAGTAGACTTAAAGGGGTAGTTCGGAATTTTGGACATAGGGCCTGATTCCCAAGTTAGCCTTGGTGTTATTTATCATTGGAGACAGTTTTCAACACATTTCATTCATTCCTTCTAGTTGCAGAGTTGGCTCGTGCTAGGCTAGCGCACGGCATTGGGGTCAAGTAGCAGCTGCTACTAAAACAGTCTTACCCACTCCACAGTACACCCGAGGCAAATCAATAATAACGCTAGACTACAGATAAACAGTAAATGTCTGTGTTGATAGGCAAGGCAAGGCAAGGCAAGGCAAGTTTATTTATATAGCACAATTCAGACACAAGGCCACTCAAAGTGCTTTACAGGGGCAAGATTAGAATACATAAAACACATTATAAAACATTTAAAAGCGAATAAAAGAAGCAAATAAAATAAAAATTGCAGGTTAAAATGGAAACAAAAAAGTCTTCAGACTCGATTTAAAAGAACGGAGAGTTGCAGCAGACCTCAAGTAGAATAATGTTAGAAATAAAAACAACCTCAATTTATATAAATGAAAGAAACCTTCATTGTTAAATGTGGCTAAAGAGTGTTGTTTTTCATTTAAGGAATATCCTGTCATTTGCAATGTTGTCCTTCTCTCCTTCTTTAGGTCGTAGTTCAAAAGGTTCACATAGACGGGCTCGCAAAAACCAAAGAGGACTTTCTGACGTATGAAATCTCCGGAGTTTTCCGGGCAAAGAACTTGATCGATGTAAGTGTAATGATAAGACGGCGCTATCTCTTGTTAGTTGCCTTCATTAGCATCAAGTTATGGTTCAAATGTGTTGTGCAGGTGATGAAGAAGTCCCACGAAGCCCGACAGAAGCTGCTGCGTCTCGGCATCTTCAGAAAAGTTGAAGTTGTCATTGACACATCACGAGGTACTGACTGTCAATCACTGAAAAAATTCTATCTCATGAAAACACATAGGCAAAAAATAGCCAATAAATTAGTTAACTACCGGTACAACTAATAATAATAACAGCTAGTTATATCGGTGTATTTGATTCTAAACCTAAAATCCTTTTTTCATTCTCCGTAGGTGAAGATGCTCTTCCTAACGGCCTGGACGTGACGTTTGAAGTCACAGAGTTGAGGCGGATGACGGGCAGCTACAACACCATGGTTGGAAACAATGAAGGAAGCATGGTGAGTGCTATGATGACCCATGGCTACATCTACTTCCTCAAAGGCCTAGCACTGGTTTGGGACTTCATTTGACTTATTTTTTCTTTTTTTACAAATGTATTTGTGTGAGGGTCATTCACAGCTTTGACTTGATTGTTTCAGAAGTTATTTCAACATCTATGAATCCATTTTTTTATATATATATCTAATACATTTTTTTTTACAGGTTGAGTCTAGATTTATTTGACGTTTTTGTCATTAAATACAGAATGGAAACCATAATTATTATAAAACCTTATTTTCAGACACACAGGTTCATATCAGTACAAATGATATCTAAGGAAAAGATTAACAAAAAACAAACATGGTAATACTCATTCCAGACCACAAGTCCACAATAATTAAAAATGTAAACATTTGTTCCACTGTTTCTTAAAAACATGAGGTATACTTGTTTCACTTTAAGTGGGTTCAGTTAAGGCTATCATGATTTTTTTTTTAAATTGACAATTAATCGACATATACATTTTTAACTAAAATTCCTCAAAACTGCATGAAAGGTTGGAACCTTCCTAGTCACAAACGCATGACTTGCACTAGTCCGTCAGCTGACCTGTTTTTAATGTACAGGTACTGGGCCTGAAGTTACCTAACGTTCTTGGTCGGGCAAGAGAAATGACTTTCCAGTTCTCCTACGGCACCAAAGAAACATCCTACGGTCTTTCCTTCTTCAAACCCCAACCAGGAAACTTTGAACGCAAGTAAGATGTGAACAATGTCATAGAATAAATTCAAGTGTTTAGGTCAAAAGATTGATTCGTTTGCGTCTACAGTATTATACATGTGACTGCCTTCAATAGATGGAAATTGTAACATACTACTTGATAAAGTCAGCTAAACTAAGACAAAATTATTTAGAATAGAAAATATATTTGAAAAACTTAAACCTGAAAGTTAAAATAGGATAAAGTTCATTAAGAATGCAAAAATGTCTCCACACTTATCTTCTTGGTTTTACTTCAGATGGATATGGATGCTATAGATGGATAAAAATAAATCACAAAGGAATCCTAGCACAATATTGACATTTCTTCTGGTATTTTTTTTTCACTTTCAGTATCTCACTCAACATGTACAAAGTGACGGGGCAGTTTCCATGGAGTTCACTGAGAGAGACGGATCGAGGCGTCTCTGCAGAACTGAGCGTAAAGCCTTGTTTTTATCTATGTGCCTTTTTATTTTATTTTAAAATTTTTAACAATTAAAAATTTTGTTTTTGAAGATTTTGTTTTAACTCTCTCGCACCCCCCTTGAACATTGATGAAAGGAATATTAACACATCTAGGTTGTATCTTAGCAAGAGTTTTGACTTTGTATTACACAAATTGCACTTCCACTACATTTACCTATCCTTTATGGATGGAAATGAAAGACACCTACCAACAGAAACCTCTCAAAAACCTTCACAGAGCCATGATTTATTTATGTTAGAAGTAGAAAACAGTTGCCATGTTACAAACAGTGTATGCTCATTTAAGTGCATGAGAAATGTGTACAAATGAAAGTCATAAAATGGTGTGTTAATTAACAATTTCCCACCCACAGTTCCCTTTGTGGAAGACCAGCCAAACCCTAAAGTGGGAGGGAGTGTGGAGAGAGCTCGGCTGTCTGGCTCGCACCGCCTCGTTCGCCGTCCGGGAGGAGAGCGGCCATTCCCTCAAGTCCTCACTCGCGGTAAATGTCTGATATATTACACTGAAAAGTTATTAGGCAAGGCAAGTTTATTTATATAGCACAATTCAAACACAAGGCCACTCAAAGTGCTTCACAGGGGCAAGATTAAAATACATAAAACACATTAGAAGACATTTAAAAGCGAATGAAAAGAAGTAAAACATTTCAATTAAATTAAAAGTACAGGTTAAAATGGAAACAGAAAAGTCTTTATTATGGAATACAAAGAATGAATTATGAAGTACTCTGTCTGTCATATAAACCACAGAAAAGGTGGAGTAAGCAATGCTGGAGAACGATTGTTGTCAAAAAACACTTTTTGTCAATATCAGTTAATATCTCCTCATGATCTGATGATACCTGTAGTAAGTGAGTAGTGAGTGGAAAAGAAAGCAGGTAATAATACCGACGTAGGCTCTGTAAACTGGTAAATAGTCAAAGGGTATGTAAACATCTCCACTCCACCTTTAATTCAGCGTTTCAAAGTGTTTTGCACATAAATTCCAATAAAACTTTGTGGGAAATAGTAAATAGCAGATTTTGAATATGCTGAATAGTGAGAAAAGATTGGATATCCAATACGACACTGTGGCAATAAACCAGTATTGAGCTATAGTTGTGTGACTGTGAACGGTGTCCATTTGTTTTTCAGCATGCCATGGTCATTGACACCAGAAACTCCTCCATCCTGCCCAGGAAAGGGGGCCTGTTGAAGATCCATCAGGTTTGTTGTTTAACATTAAATCAGAGCTATTTTTCAAATGCTCTATGAAAACATCATGACTGAATTAACCTTGTGGTTGTGTAGGAACTTGCTGGTTTCACCGGAGGAGACGCCAGTTTCCTGAAGGAAGACTTTGAGATCCAGCTCAACAAAACCCTCTTCTGGGACTCGGTGAGATTCTTTATTATACATTTCAACCATTTAGCAAATGAGTTTATCTAAAGGCACTTGACATAGTTTAACTCTAAGAAATGTAACTTTAGTTTTATTTGATCCAAGTGCAGGAATAAAGAAAGTAGAGGATGTATATATATAAGTATAAAGATTATCTACTGTTTTAGATTATCTTTGTGCATCATATTATAGTTCTGGATGAATGATTCAAGTAATAGACCCAGACTTTTGAGAGAATGGTTTGTAAGCAGCAGAATTAAACAAAATACCAACAGACTAATTACCAAAAGCCTTGGTGTAGTACTTCTTTAGCCAGGCTTTAATTTTGTTGTAAAAACATAAACCCCTGATGTACTTCAGTTCATCATTCTGTGCACCAGTTAACTTTACTAAACTCTCTTCTCCTCCAGGTCCTTTCTGCGTCAATGTGGGGCGGTTTGCTCTTACCTATCGGTGACAGGCCACCAAGCATAGTAGACAGGTAAAGAAAAACAATGCACCACCTTTATTTGAATTGGCGTATTAAAATTTCTGCCAGATTAGCTATTAGCAATTCCTGTTTACTTTCAAGGGTGTAACAACTATCATGGATAACTTAATTATAACTAATTATTGAAATGAAGAGAAATTAGATTGTGGGGATTCTCAGTACAAATGTCTTATTTCTATTATTTCTAAGCTAGTATATGGGTTTTTCAATTAGAACGTTATTAACTGTAGGTTTTTTGATGCTATTCACATTATTATCATCGCTGTATTTAATCTTTTGTGTGTGTTTGTTAACCTGCTAGGTTCTATCTGGGCGGCCCCACCAGTATCAGGGGATTCAGTATGTACAGTATGGGTCCACAGAGTGAAGGTGAGACATTCACTTTGCTGAGTCGCTTAGTGAGCAGACTGAAGTTTGATGGTTTATTTAAAGGTTTCATGTTGGTTTTACTGGTATGACAGGTGACTATCTGGGCGGAGAGGCCTACTGGGCGGGGGTCTGCACCTCTACACCCCCTGCCCTTCAGACCGGGCAAGGGCGGCTTCGGAGACCTCTTCAGAACACACTTCTTCCTCAATGCCGGGAACCTTTGCAACCTCAACTATGGTGAGTAGCTGGAAACAGAACATACGGTATGTAATGACACGTATGGGGTTCTTGATTTTTGGACCAAACCTTGACATTTATGACTGAGTGCTGAAAATAATTGAAATCTTTATTTCAAACTAGATTAAAATATATAATTACATAAATTAATAACAAACAAAATAGTCAACATAGCACACACTAGACCCGTTTAAAAAGGGTTATGAAGTAGCATGGGCTTATCAAGTCAGTCATACCCCCAATCTTCCCCATAAACAAGTCAAATCAATAACAATGAAATAACAGGTCATTTAAATTAATAGTAGTCGAGTATCACCCTGTATATTCATAGTACTCTCACACCCTAGCCTACTCTATTTACATATACGGCATTAAAAAGCTATTAAAAAAAACAAGCACCATTAACATCAGTGAGATTTACATTCTCCTTCCTCACTTCTGTACCTTTCAAAGACATGTCTTTTGTAAAAATAAAAAAATATTAAAATGGCAATGTATTTATACTTTGTTCTATGAGGTCGGGCTGAGGTTATATGTCTTTTTCACTCAGGTGAAGGCCCAAAGGCACATTTGAAGAAACTGGCTGAGTGCATCCGTTGGTCATATGGACTGGGCATTCGTGCTACGTTTGGGGAACATTGCCAGGCTGGAGCTGAATTACTGCATTCCTATGGGAGTCCAGAGTGGAGACAGGTAGCATTGGTTAGGTACACTTGGCTAGTTTTAGGTGGAATATTTGACATTTCACCCTTTAGATTGACTTTTAAGACATCTAAAGCACAGTAGGAAAACTTGATGCGCCTGTGCAAACAGTCAATTGAATTACTAGTTAGAAAAAGCAACAGAACCAAACAATCTCATCCAAACTGTGTGTACATGTGGGTCTCTCCACTTTCTGAAGTGTAACTCACTTGTCTATTTCCATGTGAGAAATGTAAGTAAGTGCTTATCAAACCAAATATACAGTAAATATTGAGCAATGTCAAACTTTACTACATCAAAATGTGTCCTTTCACAATTGACAAAATATTTTTCTGTACATTCATGTAGATACACATTATAAATACATTACTATGGTAAGAGCACTCTTTCAAGAGACAGATGTCACACAATTGTCCTAACATGTACCGCATTATTCAGATTCTTGCTTTGATTTGTAGTCTCACCTGATATTCTCCGTTCCTTGCAGGATATGTGACGGGGTCCAGTTTGGAGCAGGAATCAGATTCCTTTGAGACGCTTTTGTTTTATCCGGGGCTTCCTTGTGTTTCGACATTATGCCAGAAACATTTTATTGAACGGGTCAAAATGCTTGTACAGAATTGTTGTTGGGACTAAATAGTTAAATAAAAGTGTTTGCACTGACTTTCCGTTTTAATGTATCTTCTTTTCTTATCATTTGCAGTCAGAATTCAAATGCATATTTTACTCAGGTGACGATTAAGAAATTGTTTCACATGGACCGGAATCTGCCACAAGATGGACATAGAGCTATCAATGTTGTAAAAAAATCAGTGATTGAGCAAAACTCTGAATTTAGAGATTGGTCTCACTGATGTAAATACAATACAAAATCAATACCTGTAAAATCAGAGTGTATTTTCGATCCGTCAGAATATGTTTCTATCTCCCTCGCAAATCTGTGCAATACTATCTGGTGTTTTATTATGTATGGATTGAATGAGACTTGAAGTTATTACTCTCAACATTTCCACAACATTTCTTATTTAGTCTATTAATTATTGCTTAATTTGTGCCGCAAAATGCATAAATAAAAAATAAAAAAAGCTTTTTTGTCTTAGATCCTATTCTTTTCCAGGCTCTTTTGATGTGTACAATCCTATATGGTTAAGCAGTTCGTTTGCATATTGAGATCTAATACATCTTAAGGTATTTGCAATAAAACAAATTCATTATGAAGATGGGTAGTGTTTTCATAAACCTAGATATAATATTTGACCATTATTATAATTTTGATTGTAACAATTTAAATTGAATTGTCTGATTATTTGCATCATTCTATAATTAATAGTGAGTGGTTTTACTGCGCACCACCGTTAGCGCATACTAGCGCTCACGTGCACTGCGGCTCCCCACGCCATTGGCTAATCCCACGCATGCGCTTTAGTTATTGTTCCGTAGCATTTTAGCAACACGCCAGCGGGAACGACGAACAGACGGTGGGGGTTGTTCATTCACGGGCTTCTAGAAATTTCATCTCCCCGTCCCCTTTCCGAACCACCTACATCCAGTTGATACTGAATTGTTTGTCCCACAGTCGTCTGAAACGGACCCAAAAGTGTGTTTTTAATCTGCGGTATTACCTGTAAACGGCAGCCCCCTGGACGCACGCCGATGGCGGTCACTATCGAGGATCTGTACCGGAGCTACGGGGTCCTTGCTGATGCTAAGGACAACCTCAGCGAGGTAAATAAAAACAAACGTGTTCTTGTCTTAAAGACCCTGTTGAATCGTGCTTTTGTAAATCTGCTGCAGTGACGCTATTTTGTACCTTCACTCATGTTCACTTTGTTGACTAAATTAACATTGTTGTGTGCGTGCTAGGCTAACTGTAGCTAGCTAACCTAGTGACCGGGCTAATGTTAATGGCCTCGCCACAGAGACCCACAACAGGGCTACTACAGACCATTTAAAACTATTAATAGTCATTAAATAGGTTAATTTATATATAAGGCTTTATTTGGTATTAAATTGTCTTCAGACAATCTGTCATAAGACCTAATCATGCTAAAATAATGAGCAGAGATTTAGTTTATTTTTTTTCTGACGCAGTCAAAATAAATGGCAATTTAATTTTTTTTTTTTACAAATGTCTTTTACATTAACGCCACTCCTGCAGTATTATCAACATAGGGTATTTTTTTGTGTGCGTATTCTACAGTATTTTATTTGTTTATTATACTCAATATCACCACGTTTTAATTTTATTTGCGCAATGTTTGTGTTTATTTATGGTTCAGATGGCCCTTTTAGCTTATGCGAGTGATTTATTATTAGATACTCAACATTATTATTTCAAAGTCACAGAAATGGTTATTTACTTAATGTCAAACCTATTTTCATTCATATTGACACAAGGGAGACTAGAATTAGTTTACGTATGGTGTTCAAATTTGACTCAATTCTTCTCATTGAAGATTGTGTCTCTGGTACAACACATAGGAAATGATTTACTTGCAGTCAATCTGGATTGTAATGTATAGAACGTGGACTAGATAGTTAACAGATCAATGGACTGGTATGTTATTGCCAGAGCTGCATGTCAAGGTTCGCCCTCTAGAGACAAACTGTTTTTTATTGTTTGTTTTTCAATGAAATACGACAAAGTAGAGTCTTCTTCACACATGTCAGAAACTTAAATGCCCCTACATTGTCTCATGATGTATTTTCTAGTGAATGAACCGCATACATGGCATTATTCCAGCATCATAGTATTGGATATCCATGACGTTAGGGGTCTCACAAGAGAGAAATACATTTACGAAGACTGGTTCCTATTACATATAATACATCACAGTCTTCCAGAGTTTTACTGACTTTTAGCCTGTGCTAGTAATCCTTGCCCACAACACAATCTTCCTAGTATCTTTGTTTTACAGTCCCTGCCCTTTACCATGCTGCAGTAAATATATTGAACATATTACATTTACTCTCTTGTTTGTTCTCGGTGTATGAGTGTGTGTATGAATGGGTGAATGTGTAAGATATGTAAAGCGCTTTGGGCTGAGAAATCGTCTAGAAAGCGCTATATAAGTCAGTCCATTACCATTTACCATTTGTTTTCTACAGCATAAAGACGCTACCAGGTGATCTGGATGGCGTGAAGGGTGGCCCGAAGGAGAAGCGCCTGGCAGCTCAGTTCATTCCCAAGTTCTTCAGCAGCTTTCCTGAGCTGGCCGACGCAGCCATCAACGCTCAGCTGGACCTCTGTGAAGACGAGGATGTGTCGGTGAGTCATCTGGGACACTGGTGGAGATTCCTCCCTTGACTGTATGGATGCCCTGTCCTTTTTTGGCCCAATAGTTATTTTTATCCATCATAACAACCCTCTTGCTGTCTTTGTCCAGATTCGACGACAGGCCATCAAGGAGCTCCCGCGCTTTGCAACTGGAGAGAACATCCTCAGGGTTGCAGATATTCTCACGCAGCTCCTTCAAACAGGTACAGGATGCACCAAGCTAACACTTAGACGACTCCAACATCTACATATATTTGATTTGGATTTTGAGGGACTTTATTGTATAGGATCTGTTTATTACTTACATAACTTGGCTTGTTACTTCATGCCATGCTTTCGATCACATGTTAATCTTAATCAAATTATCTTATGTTATGATTTCATTGGATCAAATTTTGTTTATCAGTCAAATTGGTCTCTTGATTTTGATGCAATTTATACTAAATAAATATCTTTGAGAATCATTCTAAATAATTAATTGTTTGTTCTTTCAGATGATACAGCAGAGTTCAACCAAGTGAATACAGCACTGGTTTCTATCTTCAAGATTGATGCTAAGGGTAAGTGTTGCTCTCGCCACCGCTTAGCTAAATAATGTTTTGTTGACATGTATTTGTTTGTGACATGTGTTTTTTAAAGGGCTTTATCATTTGTCATGTGAAACAAATGATATCATTAGGCCTGTTTTATATATTTGTTGACACCCTTATACAGATACTTGTGTGTGAAATGCCAACGTAATCAGTCATCCATCACAGCCACTCAGTTTGAAGGAACCAGAATAATATGTCATCCTGTTTGTCTTTATAGTTTCTTACCTGCTAATCCAGATGTTCAGATTGTACTGTTTTGTAACCTGATATCAATCAACTTGCTGTTGCATTTCATGAACAGTACATCTCTAGTTATGTTTGGATTTTGTGATTAATTACTTGCACTGACACAATCCTATATTAGCCTAATATTGTTTTGTATTGTGTTTTTAGACTGTAATATGATCAACTGGGTTGTTTTTTAATGTGCTGTATAAATAAACTTTGACTTGACAATCCCATTATGTGTCCAGGTACTCTGGGAGGGCTCTTCTCTCAGATCCTGCAGGGAGAGGACATAGTGCGGGAACGGGCCATCAAGTTCCTGTCCGGCAAACTGAAGACACTGCCGGAAGACGTCATGACAAAGGAGGTGGAGGAGTACGTCTTTGCAGAGACAAAGAAGGTTAGTTATATAGTGCAGAGCTGATGAGGGATGTTGATCAGTTTTGATTATTTACATCAATATACATCACAACAATCGTGTTAAAGGTACAATATGTAAAGATTCTGGATTACAATTTAACAAAATGAGAACCAAGCGGCGATAAATTGACATATTATGCGCTTAAGACTGTTGCTGGTCTATCGTGATTGTTTTTTTTTTTTTTTTTAGATATTTTTTTTTTGGCATTTTTATGCTTTATTGATAGTTGTATGAGACAGAGTTGAAATGGGGCAGAGAGAGGGGTGACATGCCTTACAAACTGAGTAAAGGCGCCCCCGATTGTTTTGATATGGCTGGAAAACGTCCATTATTCTCATGTGTGTGTATGTAGTCTAAATCATTTTATTTTAAATGTTGACACTTTGTAAGATTATATTAAAACAATGATTCACTATTGTATACTTATGGTTGATGTAAGCCTTTGTTAAAAACAGACAAGAACACCTGTTGATGAGTTGTTGTTATTCTTCTTATTCCTCAGGTTCTGGAGGACGTGACCGGCGAGGAGTTTGTGCTGCTGATGCGTCTGGTGTCAAACCTGCGTGTGCTGCAGACGGTGAACGGGCGTCAGATGCTGGTGGAGCTGGTGGTGGAGCAGGCCTTCCTGGAGCAGGCCCTCAACCCAGCCGACCCCGACACCGTGGACCGCCTGCTGCAGTGCACGCGCCAGGCTCTGCCCCTCTTCTCTGTGAGTCCACGAGCCAACACAGTTCACTGATTTTTTTTTTTTTAAATGTCTAAAAATAGGGTTTACTTTACATCCCCATATTTTTGTTTATTTTAAATTGCAGCGTGACATTTTTTTAATCATTACAGCAGCATATTATCGTTAATTTAGATATGTGATGATTTTTTTTTAATTTACAAAGTTTATCATGACGTTTACACCTCACCAAAGCCCATTACATCTTACATTCACTTGCAAGTGTTTACGTTTATCATTTTATAGGCTAACATTTATGTCAAGTAATCAAGATTTACTGTACTTCAGTGTAAATTAACCAAATCTTTCTCCTCGTCTTGTAGAAAAATGTCCACTCCACGCGTTTTGTAACCTACTTCTGTGAACACGTCCTGACCAACCTCAGCACCCTCACAAGTCCGGTGGCCGAGCTGGACATTCAGTTGGAGGTGAGTTCTTCTTTTTTACTAAATGGTGAAATAAACATTGTTTGATTCCGTCTAGTAATTCCGCTACAGTGCTGGATTTATTGACTCTCAGATTGTTTAAAAAAAATGTGGACACATACTCTGGTTCTCAGGTGAGTTTAATATCTCATGTTTGTTAAGGTCGTGGACAAAACACCATTCATTATGAACAAAGTGAAAAGACTTAAAATGGTGGCCACAGCATAAATGTATTGGCTAACATTATCAGGGAAGAGACCTGTGTTTCTGCCCAGGACAATATAACGGTGCCTGTATAGTTTAGTGGTTTATAACCTAATGTGGTCATTAGACCAAATAAATACTAGTTTCCTACCCTGGATGTACTCTGCCTGAATCAGCACTGCCTGTCCTGGTGAATCCGGCCACTGGTGTGACTGTGAGCTCGATGCTCCTCGTCTGACATTTGGTGAGCGGTTGTAGTAGTAAACAAAGTCAGCGTGGCAGCCACCTGTCAGAGGTGTCAGCCAACTGCATGTTGTTAACGGGTCATTAGTCTGCACCACGCAACACTGTTTCTCATTAGCAATGCACATTTCACTGTGTGAGGGGATCTGCTAAGCTGTGTGTTTTTCTCTTTCTGTGTGTGTGTGTGTGTGTGTGTGTGTGTGTGTGTGTTGGTGTGTGTGTGTGTGTGTGTGTGTGTGTGTGTTGTGTCTGTGTGTGTGTGTCTGTCTGTGTGTGTGTGTGTAGGTGCTGAAGCTGCTGGCTGAGATGAGTCCATATTGCGGAGACATGGAGAAGCTTGAGCCCAACCTCAGCATGCTGTTCACCAAGCTGCTGGTGAGAACGGCTTGTCCTGTTGATGTTGTTGGTAACGGAAGGATACCAGTGGAAATAAAAATAAACATTGGCACAGTTACCCATGATGCATTCTGAGATTTTACTGCTGAATATAAATATAGTTCATCTGTGAAATATAAAATGTCTAAGCTCATAGGCTTGAGCTGGCTTAAGGGTGATGTCAGCAACTCTCGTGATCGCTTGTCAAACACTTTTTGTCAGTAAATTTTTTTTTTCCAGTCCACACTGTGTGCTGGAAAAATAAATATTGTTTATACACAGCCTAGGCTTTGTCAGACTCCATGTTGCTAGCTATGGTTGGTCAGTCTGAGCCTCTATGTGTACATTGTCAGTTTACAGAGCCAACAAGCGTTCTCCAGGATCGCTGACTCCAATCATTATCATATTTTCATAATTGTTGGAAATAAAAATTGTATCGGATTAAAGTTCTTCTAGTAACTGTACAACGTATTTGACATTATTGTAACAAGAAGTTTCCGGTCATGATTTTGATATTATTTTTCTCGTGTGTGTGTGTGTGTATAGGAGTACATGCCTTCGCCACCAGAAGAAGTGGAGAATGGAGAGAACGCAGCGAACGAAGAACCCAAACTGCAGTTCAGTTACGTGGAGTGTCTCCTCTTCAGCTTCCACCAGCTCGGCAAGAAGCTGCCGGACTTCCTCATCGACAAAGTGGACGCTGAGCGCCTCAAAGACTTCAAGATCAGGTGAGGGGCCGAAGGACAAACACAGTCCACTGGGCCTAGAGGGCAATGTGTAGAAGCCTTCTCTTAAACTAACTGTTGCATGCCTCGGTTTTCAAACCAGTTCTTCATTTTGTGTCTTCTCTGTGGCACTTGAGATTGTGTTTTTTTTTTAACAATGAAAAGGGCTTTGCAAATAAGATGTAGTACAAGAAGTTAAATGAACAACCGTATAACAATGTTTGCTTTTGACCATTTTAGGTGTTTTTGATGGTCTAGTTTAAACTACAGAAAAACTCATATATATATAATATATATATATATATATATATATATATATATATATATATATATATATATATATATATATATATATATAGTTTAATATTTTCACATTAAATTGACGGCACATTTTGTTCCAACAGGTTACAGTATTTTGCCCGTGGACTGCAGGTTTACATCAGACAGCTGCGAGTAGCACTGCAAGGGAAGACAGGAGATGCTCTGAAGACAGACGAGGTAAATACTGTCGTCAAATGAAGTTGTATTGCTGCTTAACCTACTGCATACAGGCAACAGCAATGCAAACAGTGCAAATTGTTTTTTTGTTTTTTTTCATACAAAATATCTCGGACTTACTTTGTCTTTTGTGTGAAATCAGAACAAGATCAAAGTTGTGGCCCTCAAGATCACAAACAACATCAACGTCCTGATAAAGGTAAGTGGTTGTTCATAAACGATGAGTTATCAGAAAAATGCCTGTGTGATGATGTCCTGCTATCCAACACAATACACCAAGACAAACTAGTTTTTAGCCAGACAACTGCTGGAAGTTTTGTGTATTGAATATTATATATTCATCTTTTGTGGTGAGTTTTCAGACTAACCTTTGTGTTGTTGTAACACTGAGATGAATTTTTAATTTTTCACGCGTCTAGGTGAGCACAAACCGCTCACAGTAATAATGCAATCCACTGCAAGAGCACAGAAGTAAACCGAGAACATTTCTTTAAAAAAGAAAGTTCCAACTAAAGAGAACTGCTTATCATAAAGAAGGTTGCTTTGGATTGCGTAGCTTTGTTTTTGTTTTCTGGTTGTGTAGTAAATCAAAAAGTAAATGATAAACTCTGAGATACAAGTTTGGTGACAATGAAATCTTAATTGTATTCCAGGATCTCTTCCACAACCCTCCATCATTCAAGAGCACAGTCACTCTGTCCTGGAAACCCGTTCAGAGGCCAGAGGCAGCAGCAGCAGCAGCAGCACCGTAAGCCGAATCCCATTTCTTGTCCCAAATTTGGTTTTAACAGTCAGAAGCCATACACTATAATTTCATCATGTACTCTTCTTCTGTGTTTTTAGGCCCAAGCGCCCGTCAACTGAGGAGATGGGACCCGGTGGAAGCACAAAGAAACAGATCTCTCCTCTGCCCCGGAGGGACGCGCGACAGATCTACAATCCACCCAGCGGCAAGTTCAGCGCCACCATTGGCAATTTTGGTGTGTGGTTTGATCTCACTAACATAAATAAATATATAGTATTATAGTTAATAGTGACTATTTTATGGTTTTAATTTAGTTTTAATTAATTTATTATTTATTTATGGATACATATACTACCTCATGTGATGTAATCATTTTGCACTTTACAAGGACTGCACTTAATTTCGTTGTACCTGTGACAATGACAATAAAGATATATTCTATTCTAAAGTAACTAGGAAAGGCAAAAGAAGTGTGTTTCAAGATTGAAGGACCTATTCATTTCTCCAGGACCAACCAGGACTTGTTTATCTAGATCTATTTTTTTAGAACGCATTTGTATGTAGGAACAATAATGCACTGTGAAATAGCCTACTCAAGACAATAATGCTTGTTGTCAAACAAACACAAGTTATTCGCCATTGCAAAGAAAATGGCAGCAGGTAAAATTAATTATATAATTCGTATACATGTGTAGATGACTCTACAAAACAGCAGAACTAGCTTAAAGTACGACCGCAGAACCTGGCTCATAACCGGCTCGTTATTAAAACTTGAGTCGTGCCTCGAGTTAATCAAATTAATATGAAACTAACTACTCAAGGAATCAACGTCCATTTGTAGTTCCTACTGCCAACTTGTCTACCAGGGAAGTGATGAGCTTACATTTTTTAACTGTACACAGCCCTTCTATATGTTCTATGTAACGTTGTGTGTGTCTGAGAAGTGAACATTTTCTAAGGCATATTCTCTGACTGAAAAAACAAACATTTCTCACAGGAAAATGTGATCCCTGGAACACTGTTTGAAGTTAGAAGGCAACCGAAAAAATTCCTGTTTCACTTTTGTTGTTCACAGTAGCAGGCCCACAGTTTGGTTTACAAAAATATTCTAGTCCTACCTTTTGGTTGCAGGTGCCTCGACATTACATTTCATTACATGTATTCTTATTACAAATGTTTTTTTGAGGCAAAATAATTTAGCTTTGATTTATGATGATAGAATTATTCAATACTAAGAAATACATGTAGCAAAAATATGCTATTAAAACTAACTACAGGCCATGCAAATGTTAAAAAACTCCCCTCCCTTGAAACTGCGTAGTGCACCTTTAAAAAAATAAATAAAAAGTATTTGTTTTCTAATACACTTCATTTTATTTATTTTTAACCTCACAAATACAATATTGGTCCGATTGTAGTTTGAATGACGATACTGAGCTGTTTGTTCTGTTGTCTTGACTACAGAGCAGCGCGGTGGGTTCAGGGGCGGCCGAGGACGAGGCTTCGGAACCAGAGGCAACAGGAGCCGGGGCCGACTCTACTGAGACACACTCATAAAGTACATACTACTTATTGAACTGCATCACATCGATATCTTTTCCTCCCCAAGATGGACTATTTGTCACCTCCATTTTTTTAACTGGTCTCCACGTCTTTCCACTTCCCAACTCACGTCCAGATTTGTCGCGTTTTTTTTTTTTGGAGGGCCGTTTCCTGTCTTCTGAATATCAGGAAACCGGCTCGAGACTTTTTAACATTTCCTCGTCATGTTCCTCTTGGCCAAGGTGATAGTTTCAGTAAATCTAAATGTTTGATTTTTGCCCCCTTTTTTTTTTTTAATTTAAAATTTTATTCTGTGTATTTTTGTGGAACAAAAGACTGCCAAGTTGTCACTGATGAATATTTTTGTCGGGTTTGTTGTAGGAAAAGATAAAGATCCTCTTGTTTTGAAACGTGTTATTGAATGCATTTCTTTTTACATTTTTATTTAATCTTTTTTTTTAGTTGAATTGGCTGACTATGCTACTTTGTATGAATCAATGATGTTGTTTCATTGGATTTTTATCATAAACTTGTATGGAAGTATGAACATTTGTCTTTCGATTGTTTATCTCAGGACAGTTTATATACAGTATATATATCACAACCTCAGTTGAGCAAAGTGCTGTGCAGGCTCAAAAGCACACTAAAACCACCAATATAAGTAACATGAGAGAAAAACACACAATAAATAAAAATGTCAATGTCAAGCTCACATTTGAACTAGCCCTCATTCTTACCTAAATATAGTCTAATTTAATACACGTTCTTATCACTGTATGCAGAAATAAACTAGTGTCTAAAAACACTGCAAAAGGTCTTAAACTGGTTTTCATAATAACACACACACAACACAGATCTCTCTCAGTGGGTGCTACAGGTCTGCATGTGAAGACACGTGCGCTGGTGTGTGTAGGTGGATGCCTTGCAGGAGGAGGAGGGCGCTCAATTTTCTGAATCGACTGCCACTCAGTTTTACAGAAAGGAAACTGAACAGTTTTAACTCAGGACAACCAAAACCTTAATCACCCAATCATTTCAAAGTGACCTAATAAGGAAATGGCACCATTTCAGCATGAGCATGTTTTTTTCCTTTTATATGTCTGGGTAATGCTTCAGCTCCCTAAAAATATGACTTACTTTTTAAAATATATTAGCTTCCATTGTGATATGAACTAGAAAACTAGTCTCTTTATCCTCTTATTACACACATAAATAAATTTACTAGTGTTCTTTCACACTGTTCTTAAGTTGAATACTAAATTAGTTTCAATAGGATGATCACAGTATATTTAGACGAAGAAAAAAAGGTACTTGCAAAGAATTCTAATTATATACTGTAGATTTATTTAAAAAATATAAGTATATTTACTGCAATACTGCAGATTTATAAGCTTGTGATATGATGGATAGATAGAGAGATAGATAGATAGATAGATAGTTAGTCCATGCACAGACTGTCTCTTGTCTTGGCAGAGTTTCCCCTCTAGAGGGCGATCTAGACCAGGGCTTTCCTCGCAAAGCAACCAGATCTATTTTTATCCTCACAGAACGAGTCACTTAAAGCTTTCATGATGTCTTTTAGTCTCTCTTTGTATTTCTGCTCGGTTTGAGGCACATGGAGGAACACGCTGTATGTTATAATATAACTGTAATATTTTGTGATTTACATGTACTATTTGTTGGATGCTTTTGATGCATTGTGTGGGGTGTGTGTGTGTGTGTGTGTGTGTGTGTGTGTTAACTACTTAATGCACCAGTTTTCCTACCCATTAGGTTCCTTCTTTTGATAATTTGATCGTTCATCGTCGCAGAGTTGCAGTTCGCTGGTGAGTATCCGCCTTATATTAAGAGATACTGTACATTACATATTCTGGCACGGGCTCCATGGTGCGTTTAAGGTCTGAGCTTCTGTTCTCATTTCAGGCCACTAGGGGCGCTATGCAACCAAGATAAACCCAGTCTTCATTGATCGTGACCAGGTATTTCCCAAACAGCCAGCCAGCCAACCAATGCCTGGCACACATGCACACACAAACACACACACACACACACACACACCACACACACACACACACACACACACACACACACACACACACACACACACACACACACACACACACAACACACATGCACGGCTGAGCTGAAAATAATCAAGTGGTGGAGGAGGAGTGGGCGGCAGCAGCGGGAGAGGAAGCGAAGACGACCCTCGGAGAGAGAAAGAAAGAAAGAAAGGAGCGACTGTACGAGTCCATGTGAGAGTAGAAGTGAAGGTAAATCAATAGTTCTGAAGCACTTGGTGGAACTCAATGGGTTTCCTCACTTTATTACCAACCTTTGGGAGGGGAGGGGGTGTTGGAGATGATCAAATAAGGCCTCATACTGTACCCCAACAGCAGAAATCTACACTAGCATGAATGAGTGTCCTTTTTCCCACAAAAATAAAGTTACAGGTCTAGTTTTCATGATTTTGCTGCCTGTTTTTTAAGTGGTAAAGTCTCAGAAAGGAGCCTAAGGTTTTAGGTCAGGCCACACTGCTCTAGTTGTGTACGTGTATTCACTTGTAAGCCTACTCAACACTGTCAAGTCAATTTCCTGTATATAGCCCAAAATCACAATTAATTATTTGCTTCAGAGGTGGTTCTCTATGATTTTTTTTATGTTGTGTTCAGTGCTGCTAATTTGTTGGGAAAAACCAGTGCCAGCAATATTAATTCAGGTCTTGTAGTTGAAATTCAAACGATTATGAACAGGAATTTTCATGTATTTCTGATACGGTAAGCCTAACTATGTTTATTAGACATCTCCTACCTGATGTGATTGCATCATTCTTTCAATTTCCAACTTTTACCTGGTGTGCAGGGAATAATATTACATATGCGTATAGTATATACTTAAAGACGAGATACTGACCTCTATCTGGACTATATGTCACAGTTTGACTGTTCTTCAAAGACCCGACCACATATCTGTCACGGCAAAAAGTTAGGCTCACTCTCATTAGAACACCACTGCTGTGTAGAAGGGACTGAAAGTACTAAAGCAAGAAGTAATGTTGAAAAGTATTGTTGATCAAATCAAAATCAAATCAGTTTTAATTGTATAGCCCAAAATCACAAATACATTTGTCTCAGTGGGCTTTACATTTCATACAATATGATATATGATACAATATGATACAATATGACACCCTGCCCTTACACCCTTAGCTCGGCTGAGAAAAAACTCCCAGTAAAAACCCTTTACCGGGAATAAAAAAATTGAAGAAATCTCAGGGAGAGTCGACAGAGTAAGGGATCCCTCTCCCAGGACGGACATACTGCAATAGATGTCAGTTAGTGTTGATCGACGAAGTAGTATCCATGATTTAAAAAAATGCTCAAAATCACATTACATTATAAGATGTTGCACCACCAGAGTTGTATCAGCCTTTCTTACCACAAAATCCTCTTCTTTCGTCGACCTCTCAATCTTGTCACTTTTCCCTTGAATCTCTAAGAAAAGTTGTTAAGAGAGCGACAAGGGCAATAGAAATGTAGACATGTGAATGTGGTGTGTGTGTGTGTGTGGTGTGTGTGTGTGTGTATGGATGGCTTCTAATGGGAACTGTCCATGGTGCTGAAAAACACACATGCTTGCATTAGGCAAGTTGGCTTTTTACGCAATCATTGCGTTGCTCAAGTAAACATGTATATGCAATCAGAGTTATCAGCTATTTCTGTTCAGGCCTATTATAGCCTATAAACTTTGCACCAATCAAAACTCTCCTATTCGCCCTTCATTCTTGGACTGGTGATGATGGCCTTTCACTTGAGCGTCCCTGGACTAGTTTAAGTGTCAATGGCATTGAGAAAACAAATAGTCCTATGTCGTGAAAAGGAAACTTTTTCTTCACTTAAAAAAAATTAAAAATAAATAAATAATCAATTAAAACACCGCGCATTTCGCCCCCTCATGTACAATGCTGGGAATAGTAACAGCACTGTGAGGCTGGGCTAAATATAGCAGCCAGTGAGTGTTAACATGTCAACTTCAGCAGGAGTATGGAAGCGGCTGCTGCTAACCGTGGGACCGCTGTGGATGTACACATATGTCTATAAATACATGAAGCCCTTTTCCCCCACCTATTCTGTTATGTATTATATAATGCATACCAAGTGCTGATTGCTTTAGGGCTATATATAGCCTAGACTATAAAAACACGGTTAAATTCCTTCTGTCGCTCGACAAAAGACTCAAATGGACAAACCCAAAAGGTAGAGATGCGCTAAATTCGTCTTTATGGCCAATGGAGGCTAAAATGAACCATTTTACTCACGAAATATGTGAATACTTGAAGAGAATCGATGGAACATTTCTTCTTAGCGTCTCAATAGACAGAACTCACACCAAATACACAGTAGCCTACCTCACATGTATCTAAAGGAGAAGAAGGTACACGGCGATTTAAACTGATTTCCGGATGGCTTTTAGACGCCCGAAATCACCATTAACCCGTTCTATAGCCGATAGAGCGTCAAGCCTGTGACATAATCATCATCTTCTTAGTTACACGATTCTGTGGATGGGGGATGATGGATTTAGGGAATTAAGGGAATGGGTAGGGGGCTACTGGGATAGGTTTTTTTTTTTTTTTTTACCACTACTGCCTTTCCGAAATAGAAGGAAAGTCTAAAATAAAGAAAAAAAACAGGGGCTCATGAGTTCTTCTCAATCGAAGAGGCTTGTGCAGCAAACCATGCATTTATTTGTGATGGAAGGAGACTTTAAACGCCCTCCACCCCCTCACCACCGGCACTCCTCAGTCCCCCCACCCCCCCCCCCTACTACGTTACGTAATCTACCATGTGAATGTCAAGATACAGAACGAGTCGTCGTAGAGAGAGAGAGAAAGAGAGAGAGAGAGAGAATAAGTAGAGAGGAGGAGGGATGTTATTTGGTCTATGCATAGCGCTCCCAAAAACTCATACCCAGGGAACACAGTGTACTCTGGTGTCCCCCTGAGACATAGCATGTTAGATTACCCCTATACGCATGCGCACACGGACATAAATTAGAGATATTAAAGAAAAAAGGAAGAAATTAGTAAGGGCAGCAAATCAAATACTAGCGCACCGATAAAACAGGTGGCTTCCCGCGTTC
The DNA here is from genome assembly GCA_026122265.1 of Ammodytes dubius. Lineage (NCBI taxonomy): Eukaryota > Metazoa > Chordata > Actinopteri > Uranoscopiformes > Ammodytidae > Ammodytes > Ammodytes dubius. Next base: position 4,871,451 of record CM047513.1, on the reverse strand, counting down.
ACACCATTCCATTTGTCCTCCATGTTAGTTTAACCCCCCCCCCCCCCCCCCCACACACACACACAAACGCGGCACCAAGTCTGTGATATTAAAGAGTGAAAATAAAATAAATCAGAATAAGGCCAGCAATATCAAATTGTGCACCGACAGAACAGGTGTCTCTTCCTGCATTCACCCATCCATTCAGAGATTATACGGGAGGATTTGTGTGAATGGGTGAGTGAGTGGGGAAAGTAATGAATGAATGGATGAGCGAAATGAGTGAATGAAGAGCAACAGTAGATTGAGAAGACAGGGGGCGCGCGCATCGCTCGTGTCCCTCTCAATGGGTTTTTCTTTGTCTATCCTGCAGAGGGAAGTATGGCTGCATGGGCAATAACCAAGCACTTCGAGCAAACACATACATACACACACACACACACACACACACACACACACACACACACACACACACACACACACACACACACACACACACACACACACACACACACACACACACACACACACACACACACACACACACACACACACACACACACACACACACACACACAAAGGGAGGGGGCGCACATGTGACAAAACCGTCATAAATATTCAGTGGCTCGATTCATGAGGATTCTTTATTGTGTGCAGCAGAGCTCCCAACCAAGCATGTGATGCTAAGGATGGTTGGTGTTTGTTGTAAGGGAGTGAGGATGTGTGTGTGTGTGTGTGTGTGTGTGTGTGTGTGTGTGTGTGTGTGTGTGTGTGTGTGTGTGTGTGTGTGTGTGTGTGTAAAAGAGGGGGTGGGTGAGGGGGGTTTGTTCTATAAATAGCACTATAGCTCTGCTTCCATTGACATCATTTAGGCAGGAGAGATGGAAAAATAAATAGGGGGATGGGGAGGGGAGGGCGGAGAGGGCGCAGGGTTCCTTAATCTGGGCTTGAAATTCAAACAAAACCTGCCAGCCATCCCTCTGTACACACTCTCAACAAAAGCGGTTCTACATAGTAAACTGGCATGGTACTCCTGGACTGTGTTCAACATTTTCTTAGTTTGAATTTTAGTTTTTTTGTTATTTTGTCAATCATCATATACAGTGAAGATATACCTGTAAACTAACTGACCTGACTTTATCCCACACAAGACCATAACAATGCTTTTAATTCTCCTTATCAACTACTTTTATAGCAGGACACTGCAGGTGAAAAGGGTCAACAGTGTGACTAATATCATCACAACATTTGATTGTGTTAACATTAAGAAAATAATTTTTATTTTGTAAATTTTTTCAGTTTGCAAATTTGGTAATCTAGATTTTGGATGAAGTCAGAGTTAAAGTCTTTATTTCATTTTAACAACACATACTTTAAGTGTATGCACAATATGTTTTTTATATTAATTTATACAAATGTATCATAAATCAGAAAATGAAAAACATGAACAAATCCTTCAGTATTAACCTTCAGAATGGCACTAGGAATGATTATGGCAAGTTTAGTTGATTAAAGTTTAAACTGTTAAAAAAACAAATGTTGAAATAATGGCAGGATTAAGATTGTTTCATAGGAGAAACCTTCAGATGCAACAGACAATGTTTTGTAAAATGGACACCTAAAGTACTGTACATATTGGACCTTTTATTTATACTAGTATGAAAGAAGACGTAGCATGATGCAAATAGCCCAAAATCTCCAAATTGACCAGTGCTTCAAGAACAATGTTTGTAAGTAAAATCCAGAGACAAGACTTTTTTTTTTAAAACACTGAAATTGTTTTCTTCTCGAGGTTTTTATTTTAATTTAAAACATTTGAGTCGTAATGGTTCAGTATGTAAAGCGTCACCCTGATAGAGGATCCCTTCAAACCCTCTCTCTCTCTTCTCGGTGTGTATGCGGCTTGCCCTCGCCTATGGGGCCTGATAGTAAACATCAGACCAAAACAGCCACTGTTTCCTAGAAAGACGCAGCCTTCGAGTTGGAATGGAAACCCACAAGGCAGATGGGAGGGGACATCAAACAAATTAAAAGGACCTGTGTGTATACAACACACACACACACACACACACACACACACACCACACACACACACACCACACACACACACACACACACACACACACACACACACACACACACACACACACACACACACACACAGCTATCTAAGTGGAAAAGACAACCATCATGATGCACCCAAGGTAAATGTTTTGGAAGGTATTATTGTATTGACGTCTTTTTTTTTTTTTAAAGGGTCAAAGCTCAATGACCGTATAGTGGGAGACACATTTTCCTTTTCTTATCAACACTAACATTTCCGCTCAAACAGCCGGACTGACCCGTGTGTTTATGTTATTATGGAAGAGGAACTACACGCTGTTTTTCCATGGATGGAGTGTCTTAGTCACACAGGATCTCTCTCTCTCTCTCTCTGTCTCTCTGTCTCTGTCTCTCTGTCTCTCTCTCTGTCTCTCTCTCTGTCTCTCTGTCTCTCTCTCTCTCTCTCTCTTTGTCTCTCTCTCTCTGTCTCTCTCTCTCTCTCTCTCTCCATCTCTGTCGTCAGCCTTGGCACTGACCCCCGAATGCTGCGTGACTTCCACCGGTGGCGGATGACGTCTTCTATGATACATTTCTCCCCATGTGGGTCCCCCTTCCTCCCTCCTCACCCCGCCCGCCTTTTCCTGCTATATCACACGTTGTTCAGTCCCACAGCTTGTACCTGCAATACTTGTTATTGTCTTATTTATTGTGATTCACTTATTGATTGTATGTGAAAAAAATCTATTTCAAATCCATGTATTCCTAGAGGTCGGTGGTACTTAAAAGAGACTCCTTGAAGCAGCTGGATTTCCTCAAGGCCAGATGTGAGCTTGAACCCTGGATAGACTACCTACCACTTCGGCTCGCCACCTTTTAATGTGGGAATGAACCTTTGCAGGTGAATGGCACATTCACATATTAAGGCGTAGATAGAGCATCTTTTTCTATCCGTTGTTGACACACTCAACAGTCAATAGCGTTCACACACTTTTTTTTGGCGTACACATTCTCACTACAAAAAAAACCCCTTAAAGGTGTAGTGCTAAATGTGCACCACGCGTGAGATGACACATCCTACGACATTTGAAATGTGTGTCTCAGTGCGAGAGAATGAATCATGAAGTAGCCTGTGCATCTCCATCTCTCTTCTCCTTTCTTTCTTCATATATCACAAGTGGAAATAGTTTATTTATGCGTGCCTAAAAAAGACACACCGAAACTGATTTAAGTAGGTTGGGCAACTTTTTATAGCAGCCAGTTTGAAAATCCATAAACAGGTGACACGTTCCAAATCAGTTGCCAACATCTGCCTGTGTGTGTGTGTGTGTGTGTGTGTGTGTGTGTTTCGTAGCCATGCATGCATCAATGACAATGTGTGTCTTACAAAAATAGGCGCAGGCGGCTATTTTTCCAAAACAACACTTCTCTTAGTCGTATTAAATTAAAGACGGAAATTACTCACACATTGTGGATATAAAGATAAGGGCCTGTAATTCTGCAGAACGTTGTTTCTTCACCATGATTGAAATAACTGGCTACAGACTGGAGAATACCAAGTCTAAAATAATGTTTACCACATTTTCTGTTGGTGCTTACTGAGAAATTATGTTCTTTTTCTGCTGGTGGGTCAGTGATCAGGGTCTGAAGAGTTCCATGTTCTTCAATGGAAACACATTGAGCAGATGGGTAAGTGCTTACATTGGGTTTCAAACCTGTGATGTATGTGAGTGAAGTATGACTTTCTTTCTTTCTTTCTTTCTTTCTTTCTTTCTTTTTTCTTTCTTTCTTTCTTTCTTTCTTTCTTTCTTTCTTTCTTTCTTCTTTCTTCTTTCTTTCTTTCTTTCTTTCTTTCTTTCTTCTTTCTTCTTCTTTCTTTTCTTCTTTCTTTCTTTCTTTCTTTCTTTCTTTTTTCTTTCTTTCTTTAGTTCGGGGACATTGCACACTAATCAACATTCAACATGTAAGTGAGCCAGAGTTAGCCTAAGAGGCTAGTTTTCATCTGTTGTCCCCTGCCAGATATGTAAAAGGCAACCTAAAGTTACAGAATAAAATGCACGTATACACAAAGATTAAAAAACAACATAGTCGACTCAGAAAATTCAGTAACACATAGTAAGAACAAATTGACAGACAATGGCAAACAAACCATAAAATAAACAGACACAATAAAACACAGCGTACATTAAACATTATTGGAAAGTGCACAAAACAGTAGATTAGACTTCCAGACAGAATTAAACAGTAATCAGTCACACATTCTGAAAAAAAACATGGATTTATACATTTGTTTCTTGAAATTTGTTAATTGTGATGAATTATTAAACACTGATGGCAGTGAGTCTAACAACGACTTGGACAGCTGCTTTTTTTTTTACTGCAGCCACCAATAACATTTACTGTATTTGGTTGGTAGAAGTTAGATTAGTTAACTTTTCTTAAACTCTTTCTTCCTTTGTCCCTCGTTCGTGACTCATGTGTTTGTATAACTGTACCCCAAAGATCATGGCCTGTAAGATGACATTTGAAACAATGCATTTTTGCGATAATCCGATGGGTTTAAAAGTGAGTAAGACGTTTAAATTGCCGTTTTGTCGTGTGTCTAGTTAGTGTATTACCGCTTTGCGTCATGGGCCCATTATCAATTAGTCACGATATTTTCCTGGGTTGCACATGAGTCAGAGGCTTGTCAAAAATAAAAGCAGTATTACTATTTAAGGGCCGGCCACTCCTCAGGAACCAACAAATGTTTTTACAACAACACATGTGTGATGCAGAGAAACAGGCCTGACGGAAGACGGATGTTTGTTGATATGTGTCACAATACAAGCAAGACAGACAGAGAGTGGGCAACTAAGTCTGGCTACACTATGGAAAACCTGGACAATAGATATAGAGGAAAAAAATAATAAGATATTGAGGGTTTTCAGCTTCCGATGACATTTCAGCACCATGGACAGCGACTCTACCACCGGAAACTAAAACTGCTTCTTTAAAAATATATTTGACCTCCACAAAATAGTTCTCAAGTTTTGTTTTACAATGAATTCAAGCCCTGGTGGTCCAGTCCTTCTAAGGCTGACCATTTAGAACATTTAAAAAAAACAGCACTTCAAGTTCGACCTTATTTAAAAACAACCACAGTTTACCAAAGTGCTTTACAAGCTCAATAACCAAATGCGTAGAATACACATCAAGCAAAAAACTTAAAGACAAACAATTGTAGTAGAAGTAGGTCAAGGTGTCAAAAAACTCATGTCTAATTGAAAGCCAACGAACACAGGTGAGTGCTTAAAGGCCTACTTCACCGGTTTGAATATGAAGGTGTATTGAATTCTGAGATCCTATGTAGTATAAATGTGCGAAAAAAATTGAAATCGTTCATCCTAGCCTGAGAAAAGGCAGAAAGAGTGTTTTTTAACCCTATATTTCTCCTTCTCGTGACATCACAGAAAGAGAAATATAGGGTTAAAAAAAACTTACTTTGTAAATATTACTGTGATGTCACAGTAAAAGACATCACAGTAATATATACAAAGTACGTTTTTTGTAAGTGATAACTTATCTTTCATTCAAGAACTGTGCTGGGTTCTCCATCTTAGTTTGTATTTTGAGGAATCAAAGTTTTTTATTTGAATTAGGTCATTAAAGATCTTCTGTCCTAACTAAAGAATCTATAGCAACTCAACAACCTGTAGAATACGGTTATGTCTCTTATCTGTCTCCTTCTCAGTCTGTCTGCTTTTCTGTCTGTCTGTCTGTCTGTCTGTCTGTCTGTCTGTCTGTCTGTCTGTCTGTCTGTCTGTCTGTCTGTCTGTCCATCAGTCTGTCTGCTTCTCTGTCTGTCTTTCTGTCCCTACGTCCCTATGTAGTCTGTCTGCCTATCTATCTGTCTGTGTGCTGGCTCCTTTGCTTTAAGAGCTGCGGGTTAAATGGGGAAAAGGTTTTCAACACAGTCAGCTTGAGGCTGGAGGATATTTTTAGCCTGGGAGAGCCAGAGACAGACACAGAAAGAGACAACCTCATTCTGACCTGATTACTGAAGCTATTACTCATTGTTTTCTACCATATATAGTTTACCTATAGTGAAGAGATGTGATGCCCTCGGTTTTCATTGTCTGTGTATTTATACATTTGATTCCAATAGTCGTTTGTGAGCTTGAGTTATTTCTAGTATTATACAATCTCCAGTGGGATTCCACATTGAGCACAGGGGGTTTTAGGCTTCAGATATCGATGTGTCATGTGCCCCTCTCTACCACAGCCGGCTTGGAAATGGTGGTCGTGCAGGGAGATTTGAAGGGTTTTTTGGTAAGGGGGTAAAAAATCTCTAAATAAAACATGCCATCTCCCTCCCTCTTTTCCACACACACACACACACACACACACACACACACACACACACACACACACACACACACACACACACACACACACACACACACACACACACACACACACAACACACACACCCACACACACACGCTCACACACACGCTCACACACACACACACTACACACACACACACACACACACACACACACACACACACACACACGCACACACACACACCCTTCACCCCAAACACTCACAAGCCCCACCCCTCACTCCTTGCCAGCTGAATTAATTTGATACTATTTTTGAAAGTCAGTGTTTCTAAGGGAAACCTAATGACGCAATGACGTCAATGCAGGTCAATAGCACACTGCTGGAGAAGAGGACTGGGGAGAGCGAGGGAGAGATGAATCGAGAGACTATAACACACACACACACACACACACACACACAACACAACACACACACAACACACACACACACACACACACACACACACCACACACACACACACACACACACACACACACACACACACACACACACACAACACACACACACACACACACACACCACACACACACACACACACACACACACAGATGGAGAGCGAGAGAGACAGAGGGGTGGTTGCAGGGCTCTACGACGAGACATTGTTCCAAAGCCACATGAATGATTTTTTTCCTCCTGGTTATTTTTCTTTTGTGAATTCCCATTCCCGTCCCGCCAGCTGCATTGCTTTGCCTGGCCTTGGTCCACGTGCCTTTTTGTAAATGTATTCTTTAAATTGCGCCCCACTTATTCGCCTCGTGCTTGTGGCGACAATAGCGCGGACTCTCGTATGTCACCTGTCTCATTCATACTTTCTGCATTGAAGTGAATCGTGTTGCGCGCAGCGCGCCTCCCCAGTTGCGTAAAGTCCATGATTTGGCGGGCTCTTTCTATCAACATGTGTAACTCCGTGACCCCACCCCCCGTCCCCCAACCAAACCCATCTTTCCTTTGAATGGCTACACCAAATACTTCAGTCAGACCAGAGAGACGACGCACATCGGGACTGACCTGCTTTCTCCTTCTTGACGCAGGAGCCAGACTGCCCTGCGTTTTACTCTCTCTCTCTCTCTCTCTCTCCTCTCTCTCCTCTCTCTCTCTCTCTCTTCCTCCTCTCTCTCTCTCTCCTCTCTCTCTCTCTCTCTCTCTCTCTCTCTCCTCTCATCTCTCTCTCTCTCTCTCTCTCTCTGTCTCCTCTCTCTGTTCCCTCCTGTCTAAGCCGGCACAAAGCCCTTCTTAAAATGATAGTTTAGAAATGAGAAAAAATCTCTATCAAAAAAGGTAAGTGATGTATTTTGTAGATGGTACGAATCCGGACCCATAATTTGCTGTAGTCAGGGAAGTTTGCAGTTTGACCAGGACGCACTATAAGAGTTTGGCCATGCGTAGATATTTCTGGGGCTAAAGAGTCTTGATAATTACCGGTTGATCTGAGGACGCTGGTATAGATTCTCTCTCGCGAGCAGCAGAATGTATGTAGTGTCTCTACATAGCTACCTGTGGTTTCTCTGGGAAAAATCTCTTTGACACAATGATCTACATTTGTGAAGATGTCGTTCTTTCAATGGGGAATCCTAACATTATGTGTGAACATGTTGCTTGTAATCACGTCTCCTAGACACTAACTGAAGCTCATAATGAATGTGTTGTTTGTATTTACTGGAGAGACATCCAGGGAGACTTTCTTAAGGTTCATCGCATAGCAGTGAATGACTGGGCTAGTAAACTATCAACACAGAAATGTAACTGAATCCTATTTAAGACTATTTGGGTTTTTGTGTGTGTGTGTTTTGCATGTTGACACAACAGAGGGGATATTGCAGACACTCAGAGAATAGCGCGGGCTGCGGTAATGCGTGTTCATGTATTGGAGTTCCTCTGCTTTAGGCTGACTGCTCTGCTCACATGCCTAGTAACAACTCAGACGGAGAGAGAAAGGCAAACTTTGGGGAGATATACATTTTTTCTGAGCCTATTATTTGCAAGTTAAGCAAATGTGAGCGCCAGAGAGAGTGGGAGAGCGCCTAAAAGCCCCTCAATCATGTCTATTTGCCACAGACGAGGTTTAGCTTAGAGTGGCGAGGCGCCTTTAGTTCAGAACTTTCCGCAGCGGACTTGCGTCAGTCCACACGTGTTGCAAGCCACCTCGCACTTAACACGTCGTGGTCTCTTTCACGACAGAGCTGTAACTGTCTGTTTCTTTCTGTTGTAGTCTCAACGGGGAATGCTCTCTCACTGTGCACTGGCATTCATTCGCTCAACATCAATTCCAACGGACTCGTGTGAAGTGTGTTGTGTGAATCGCAGCGGCTGCTTCGTGTTGCAGGATAGCGAGGTCGACACGACACTGACAGACAGAGATTTTTCAGCACCACGGACAGCTCCTAAGCAGCTAACGCTCTAGCTCTAGAGTACAGCTTTCAACTTCGGTAAAGGTAAAGTTCATTTATGGCTTTATTAAAACATGCTTTGGTGGCGAAGAATCACCAAAGCAGTTATACTTTTATGAAAGTTGCAGTGCGGGAGTTTTCATCTAGAGTTGGACTCGTTTGACCCCACGCTATACCCAGAAGAGTATAGCAGTAGTTTGACTGTAGATTGTTCCAGAAGTCTATTTCTGGCTACGGCAGGGCAGGCGTTTTGTGTATAGTTTCAAATGTAGGAAAGCAAAGCACACCTCCTGTCTTTAATATGATGGGACAATGAGCGCTGCAGCAGCATGTTTCGTCCTGTCGCTGTGAGAGGATGTCGGACAAATGCTTCACACACAAAGAAGTCTGCCGCGGCTTGCAACTTGCAGGAGTCATGAGTGCATAGGCTACTTTTTAATGGGGGAGAGAGAGGAGGGAGGGGGGGGGGTATGCTATCGTGTTGAATAAGGAGGATCCCTGGCTAAGTTTGTCGACACCATGCGGTGATCTTGGCTTATTGCACTGAGGAACCGCGGATGCTGATCCCTCTTTGATTGAATGATTGTGGACCACAGGGACCTTTTAGTGCATGTGTGTGTGTGTGTGTATGTGTGTGTGTGCTGTGCGTGTGCATGTTCTAAATTGTTGACTATTGACTATTCTGATTCCTTATGCTGGCTTCCTCGGTGTGTTGATGGCACACTAAATCCGCTCTGTGTCTGGCCCCATATACGTACACTCACTCGCTAGCAGCAGTCACGGACATACAGTTGGCCTACAGGCAGGGATAAAAATAGCACAAACCGATGCGACGGGCGCAGCCCTTTTCCCTTCTCAGAACCGGCGACTTTTAGGTAACTGCCACTCAGTGAACATTCTACAGCTCCATATCTAAACCCGCTACATACTGAGCACACCCCATCCCATCTAGTGAAGTCTCCACGCGGCGTGAGTGCAGATGGACCGTGTGTGTGTGTGTGTGTGTGTGTGTGTGTGTGTGTGTGTGTGTGTGTGTGTGTGTGTGTGTGTGTTTTGTGTGTGTGTGTGTGTGTGTGTGTGTGTGTGTGTGTGTGTGTGTGTGTGTGTGTGTGTGTGTGTGTGTGTGTGCGGCGAGAGGGTCTTTACAGTAGAGGTGTTGTAGATGTGGAAGGGGATGTGGGGTGACAGACAGAGCATACTGTAGAGGGAGGTTTGTTTGTGCGCCTTTTACTTGGACAAGTGTACAGGCTCCCCGTGGGTCTATTCCGTGGGAGAGCGGGATCTGGTGCGTGGGCACAGCCAGTGAATATATATAGAGGAGACGGATGAGGCAGTGGCTCACATCGCTTGTTCCTCATCGCCTCTCTCGTCTCGATACGTGTATTTTGCCCGCCAAATGCACTGGATGCTGCTATTCTCATATAACAGCACCGACGCTTGCTGAGGCGATATACAGAGACAAGGGAAGGATGAGTGAGAGAGGAGGGGGGGGGGGGTGGAAACCCAGATACCCCAGCATTAGACGAGGGTTTTTACCAGGAGATAACCTTCTCCAAAAGGCAGCAGTTTCCACACAGAGTCCACATCATATTTCCATATGTAATATTTTCCTATTTTTGTCACTCATTTTTTCCATGGCACATTTGCCAAGAGCCGATCACAGAGCGGCAGTGTCTTAAATCTGGCTCCACGGGCTGTAAAGTGAGAGAATCTGAACGTGACGTCAATGCCTAGTAACTGACGCAGCCCTTCAAAAAAAAAAAAAAAAAAAATCTTTTTTATTTATTATTTTTTCTTCTTCTTCTCGTCAGCAAAGCTTAACTTCTAAAATTTTCCAGTGCTCCCGTCGACTTAAAAAAAATAGAGAAAATCCCTCAAGGTGTTCGGAAAGCCCGCGTTCATCAGAATTTGGACCTATTTTGCGATCATGAGTTTTCAGCATGCTGAAGTGACGCTGGGCCGAGATGCTTCTGAAGAGAGCGACAAGACATCAAATACTGTCGATGATATTGGCAGCGAAGACGAGTTCCAGGGCGGGCGAAAGTATGTGTGTTTTAAGGACGAGATAGATAGAAGGTGATTGTGCTGTTTCAAGCGAATCGGGTTACCAACAAAAAAAAAACACTGCAATGATGCAACGGAGGGGAATCGGGGATCTTGTGCAGAGTTGGAGAGGCAAAATTAATTTACATTACATGCACTTCACGTAACGTTCCTCCTAAGCGATGCCTTTTGTTTTTTTTATTCTCCCTTCTGCGTACTGTGACCTAAAAATAGCCTCATAGTTGTGATCGTGCGCCAGAAATAGACAGACGGGTATCACTTGTATAGAAAGGGAGGCGATCCTTGGCAAAACTTGGACGTGCACACTGTAAGCCTGATACACATACTAACAAATGGACCAATAATCTGTTTCCAATCTTGATACGGGTTTTCACAACAACAAAAAAAAATCTCAATCTTTCCCTGTTATTTTGTCTTTCTCCAGTTTAGAACAAGGACATGCCTATACGGTGAGTGTCACATTTTGCACATGCGATGTTTTAATTCCGTGTACTTTTGTGTGTATTTTTGCTAGTGCATGCTCCCGTGTACCTGACTGTGCTGTTTCTATACTCCAAATTCTATCTCATCATGCTCGCAAAAACACTTGAATCCCAGTCCGTATAGGTAAATGGATTTAATTGGCCTGTTTGACTGTAGAGCCGTAGCATAGTGCAAACCCTTCCCGCAGAGTAGGAATCACCCCTTTTGGTAAATAAGCAAGTGCACAAACTCCCTTTGTCTGTTGGCGCTGTTGAGTCTCTATCACACAATATTTTTTTCTCCTTCTCCCTCCCATCCCCTGATAACCGCGAAAGCTTGGGGGGAACCCTTCTGTGGTGAGCGCTTAAGGACGCCTTTTCTACCGTTGTTTTGTTTTTAAACAGTCGTACAGACGGTGGAAGAGGAGAGAAGAGAGAGGAGAGAGGTGAAGTGAAGTGAAGGAAGCTGTTGCTGCAGCAGCAGGGACCAGGCGCACCGCATGGGGAAAACCCGGGAGCTGTCCAGCAGCAATGGTGCTGAAACCACACCAAGTGGCGGTATTGGGCCGTTTTCTGGTGATGGTGTGTGTTTGCCTGCCTAAGACTGTGTGTGTGTGTGTGTGTGTGTGTGTGTGTGTGTGTGTGTGTGTGTGTGTGTGTGTGTGTGTGTTGTGTGTGTGTGTGTGTGTGTGTGTGCGTGTGTGCGCGTGTGCATGCGCGTGCGTGCGTGCGTGTAAGTGTGCGTGTGCGTAAGGGGGTGGCTGGTGTTATTCCTGGCAGTCAAAAGCTTTATTTACTCCCGTTTGGAAACCAGCAGGATCTATTCTGAGCGAATCCCAGAGGAGAAAATACCGGAGCGCCCCCGCCTCCTGTAAATCTGTGCTATAACTGATTGGGAGACATTTGGCTCGAGACAATGTTATAAGGCAGTTTCTCCCGCCTGTAATCATTTGAAAGGCCTCGTCGGACGCCATAGGCAGGCAGACTCGGATCAGCTCATCTTCTGCTCACGTCAGTCCCGTCATTTCCTCCCGCGTGCCAGCCTGACCATCACACAAAGGCATCCGTATGAGATTTCTTCACCAAAATCCAGCCCTTTAAAAAAAAAAATGTGAATCAACTTTGCAGCCGCGTTAGAAACCAACAGAAGACACGTTTCCAGGGTCAAGTTTGCAGTGCACTTACGAAAAAGTGGCAGAAATAGTTGACATAGTCATTCTGTGTCGCGCGAGAGGGGAAAGGTATAGCGTCGCTATTCTCGCCCCTTCTACTCCGAGAAGGAGTTTGTAGGAATCACTCTTTCAATTAAGGTTTCAGTGTTGAATCAGCGACCCGGACCGGCCAGATGTTGAATAGGCGAAAAGGCGTCTGCACAGTTCTGCAGTCGGACTGGGACACGAGCACCCCCCCCCCCTCTCCCCCCCACCCACACACACACACACACACACACCCAGATCCAAATCCGTGCACGACTTTGGGCCCAATTATCCCCATGCATTTTCAATTCAGGCTTACACGAGGCTACACATCGACCACCTGTCTTTGTCATGCAAGACCCCGATTGTAGGCTATACTTCACCTGCGATACATTCCTCCGCCTCCCCAAACACACACATAAAAATCTCAGTAATTCTTCCTCGATCAAATCTCTCAAGTATTCACTGGATTGGGTTATATCTCGCTTAATAGATCGATACAGAGCGTAAATTTTCGGTGGAAACAACACGGATTCCCGAGTCGTGACTGCTAAAGTGAGTAATGTGCGCGTTGGCTGCGTCAGGAGAGGCAGTCACTGTGCAGTGCAGACGGTGGGGGAGAATCGTGACTGACTGGGTTGCAAATGAAAAGAGTAAGACCACCCAATTACAAAAGAATACCACAGTGGGTGGGGGTTTGGGAATGGGGAGTATGGAGGTATACGGTGAATGGGGGTCTGGGGTCGTCGGAGGCTTTTTATAGTCAGGGTATGCACTAACCATTTCCCCTAACGCCCCCTTCTTTCAATGCCAAATATCTCCTTGTATCTCCTTTCCCCAATGCTATAGTGTGAGCACTGCTGTGTGCTGGCAGCCAACTTGAAATGCAGACGAGTTTCATCAGTGATTGTGGGGCGGTGTGTACAGAGAGAGAGAATGAGGAGGGGAGGGGAGGGGAGGGGAGGGGGAGGGGAGGGGGGTGTTGGTTAAGAATCAACCCTGGGACGAGAGAGAGAGAGAGAGAGAGAAGAGAGAGAGAGAGAGTTTGTCAGGACCCACATCGTGACCCGGCCTCCACCTCGGTACAGTAACTTTCAGACCGGAGTTTAAGGGTTGTCTGGTGTTGACATGTTGCAATGGCTTCTGAACAACTAATGGATCAATTGCATGAATACAACAGGTAAGTTGTGCCATCTTTGTCATTCCTAACTGACTTTAATACACATTAAAAATGGTTTGAACTCAACGAGTTGTGTGAGAACGAGTGGTTTTCGGTCGTGATGATTAACTCTTGATGTGATGTGATGATGCTCAGCAATGTGTTGTTGTTCTGTTCGCTGTAAGCCTACATTGCAACCGTAAACTGTTGCAATATGTCGTAGTAGGTGATGTGATGTTCATTTCGTTTGGTTTCCACCTTAAAAACCCCGCTGTAAATGACTGAAGCGTATCAGTTCCGGACTGGCTGTGCAGTTGGAGACCCCCGTGGGGTTTTGTTTGCAGTGGTACCCTCCGGTGAACTCTATAGGTGACCACGAGTCGCCTCAGATGCTTCTTTGCTATGTTGTGTTGTTATGCGATGTGGAGGGGCTGGGCTAAGCTTCCCCACTATGCCACATGAAATTGTATTCCCTTTTCTTAATTGATGAGCGTGAGCTGCTCGGTAGGAACAGTGTGAACGGGTTTGCTTGTTGTCACATATGTTCTTTCTTGTTTTTGTCATTATAATTTGGCGTTATCTATCACGATGTTGCTAATTTAGAACGACGGGCAGTTTCTTAGCCTCGCTATTTATATACGCCCTGCAGATCGCAGGGGGGTAAAAATAGAAAATCCAAATGCATATTAACAAATGGCCGCATCAAAAGCTCATATCCCTACATCAATGCACATAAGTATACACTTTTCTCTGGCATAGATCACAATTTGGTTAGCCCTGTCATTTATTTTTATTTTTTTCAAAAAGGGGGGTCCCTATATGAGCGAGACGCCGATTGGTTGATGACGAGGTTGGGCTCCTCCAATGAGATCCCTCCCTGCTCTCTATTTATTGCCAGCAGTTTACAGCCTTGCTCTCTCCTCACACAGAGCTCTGGAGCGGCTGCAGAGAGAGCCAGCGCTTCACTATATACACACACACACACACACAACACGGAGACACACCACGGACCAGGGAATATAATACACAGAGAGCGAGAGAGCGCGCGCACTGACAACAGAACGCATCGGTGCACAGAACGGGCTTTGCACATCCGAGCGTTTGGACAAAAAAAAAACTAAATTATAGAAAAAGGAGAGGAAAATCTAAGGGAGAGAGTGAGAGATATGAATGGATGAGGCAGGAGAGACGAGAGGGAGAGATAGAGCTGAGAATTCAAACTGGAGAAGGAGTGGAGAATCAAAGCGAAAGGACCTTGGACAGCTCTAGTTGCAGCAGCAGCCTTGGCATCCGGAGACCCCCCATTTTCTCTCTCTTTTTCTTTCTCTCTACATCCTCCATCCATCCATCCTTGTGTGTGTGTTGTGATGTGTGTGTGTGTGTGTGTGTGTTTGTGTGTGTGTGTGTTGTGTGTGTGTGTGTTGTGTGTGTGTGTGTGTGTGTGTGTGTGTGTGTGTGTTGTGTGTGTGTGGTGTGTGTGTGTGTGTGTGTGTGTGTGTGTGGTGTGTGTGTGTGTGTGTGTGTGGTGTGTGTGTGTGTGTGCTTTTGAGAGGGACACACTCGCCTCGGGTTTGCCGATGGCTGGAGATACAACCGACCGAACTGTGGGATGTGGGAGATAGAATTCACGGAAGCGAGTAAGAGAAAGACAGCAGACTCCCCGGGTGTCACGGAGTCTCCGTCGGACGGCAGAAGCAGCAGCAGATGATGAAAATGTCCTTCACGAATCTTTTTGCGGTCTGGGCTTGCTGTTCATAACTATTAATCTGGGAAGCCCTTACCCCAAAAAGCATTTGCGAAGGGCGCAATCACCGGCGCCAAGACATCGACATCGGAAGACGGTCTCCACTCCACTCGACTCGTGGAATTTTGACAATTTTTTTTTAATTTTTCAAAGGGGCTCGTTTCATTTTTCTACTCGAATTTTCATTTCGTTTTATTGTTGTCCTTGTTTTCTCCATTCATTTTCGTCATTGTCATAGCGGTGGCGTTTTTATCACGTTTGTTTTGCAGCCCCTATACATGTCTTATTTTTTTTTTTCTTCCAGTCAACAGTTTTTCTTCTTTGTTAGAAATAGTGGCGAAGCTCTGCAGCCACGTCGCACCCAAGTTTTTGCTCGAACTCTTGCGTGCCTCTAAAAAAAATGTATATATTTTTTTGGTCATTTTGTCAACACACATGTCGTCGGACGCCATGCAAGATGAAGTCATTATCTCAGACCCCCCCCCCCCCGTCCAGTCCAGTCCAGTCCCACACTTAACAAGTGACAGTGGCCCCCAGCAGAGCAGAGTGTAAACACGGGGAGACTCTCGCAATGAACAAGTTTCACGTGGGCAAAACAGTGGAGGGTGGTGTGAGCGCGTGTGTGTGTGTGCGTGTGTTTTGGAGGGGCGTGGTGCCACTTTGCTGGGACGTCACTGAACGCCTAATCTCCTTGGCAAAATAATAACAACGTGGGATACACACACACACACACACACACACACACACATACACACACACACACACACACCACGCACGCGCGCGCCACTGTAAGTTCATATGCAAGGGATTCCCCCAACGAGGCCATTCTGACACAGGGAGAAGCCCATATTGGCAGATGGAAAGAAAGAAGGAACATCTGCAAATAGCTCTCATAACGTGTGAACACCCCTCTCTCTGTCTTCTCTCTCTCTACTCTCTCTCTCTCTCTCTCTATCATCTACTCTCTCTCTCTCTTCTTTATCTGTTTGTGTGTGTGTGTGCTTGTGTGTATGTGCGCGCGCGCCCCCTTGCGTACATTCACACAGCCTCCCCCTTTGACACACACACGTGGAAACACACACACGTGTCTCTCACAGTTTTGTGAATCGTAGGTAATCCACCTGAAGCATCGCCCCACCCCTATAGCATGTCAACGTTCCCCACAAAGAGCACACAGGGAACCCGACACCATGCAGCCTGACCACACCAGGTTCAAAACAAAACAAACCCCTTCATTTCTCACAGCAAAACAAGGACTCCAAAAGCTGCACGTGGATGTATGAGTGACGTGTGCTCCCTAAGTGATCACTCCGATGAAAATAAAGGCGACATATGAGCGTTCCCTTTCTTAAAAGACAGAGTAAAAAGTCATTATAAGATGCAACTTAGTTTAGCCCCGAGAAGAAAAGGCACAAGCAATTATACCCTCTGTATTTTCACCGCCGTCCCGTTAGAGTTGAGGCGAGCATCATTATAAATAATCATAATTTTTGATCAAATATAAAATCTATTTGCAATGTATACCCAAATAGCACCCAGGTGCAGTCTTGAGATGAGAGGAAGTGTGAGGCTACTTCATGACGTGCATAGGAAATATTAGGCCCATTTGTATGCCGCAAGACCTGTAAGTTACAGGCCTTAAGCGTGGCAAGGAAAATATATATTGTCAGGATGGAAAAAACGTCAGAGAGCATAAAGTGCGCATTGTACTTGAAGCACTTTGATGGTCTCTACGTCTTTTGGTGATGACGTAGAGTTACAAAAGGGGAAACTAGTCGGTGGCAAAGGTTCATGACGTGCACCGAGCAAGATTTACACACACCTTGCTCGAAAATAAAACATATAAGAAGGCTTCTATATCTGTGACGTGTGTGACCCAATCCACGAGCAACTCATGTGGCGAGGCCCGTGGGGGGTGCGAAATGCCGCGAACGAGATATAGCATCAACAGCCCAAAACGCTTCTTTGCAGGTGTTTTAACGTATGTTGGAGCGGGGCACACCTGCCATTGATGAACTTTGACAAGACACAAAAAAACACACACCTTGAAACGACAAAAACAGACAGAGATTATGTTATATTTACTTTCAAAGGGAAACGGCATGCCCTCTTGACCTGTGGAGTCGCCTAAAGTGTCTCTCTAGTTTTCAGTTCGTATAATGATCATAAAGCACGCGGCAGTTTGTGCTGTGAGGGGTTGTTTTCTGGTGGAGAAGTGACTGAAGGCAAACCTACCCATGTTCCTCTTAAGAGTGACGTAATTGTTGCATTTTATTGTATGGATTTACAACAGGCCGGTGCGTAAAAACGGAGACTTCTCTGATATTTGTGGCTCTGTGACGCACGAAATCCCCCCCCCCTTGCAATGGCAGGTCTTAAGGTTTCCCCACATTTGTCCGTATCCCCCATTTTTTACAACTCTTTTGTCCTAATACAGGCCTTTACTGTAGGTCTGAACGCACGCACGCTCAAATAGTAACTTTATAGAGGGTTAAATCTGATGTGTGTCTTCTTGTCTTTTTGTCTGACAGGGGAGAAAACTATGACGACATAAAACAAGAGAGCGCTGATGGAAATGAGGATGATTTGGACTCCAGATGTGCGCCTGGAACAAAAGGGGGACCCAGGTTTTTGGGATGTTTGCGCAGAGGAGACAGAGACAGACAGAGGGAGAGAGAGAGAGAGAGAAGACACCGACCGACCAAACTACCTTCTTCTTCTTGTCCTCCCTAGTCTTCCTCATCCCGAGAAAAGGTAATTTGCACACGGCCTGAAATGTGTAAGAGGATGAGGATGACGTCAAAACCAAATCACCCTTTAAATTGCATTTTGCGTGAGGCTCGTTATGACTGCACTGTTGCTTGTGAGCAGGAGTTTGTGTGTGTGTCTGCTCCGGCCGGGGCTCGCGGTACTGGGGGTTTCCATTCTCTTATCTTATTATTTAAACGTATTAGGCCTTTATATTAACACACACACACACACACACCAAGAATTGTTATCTCGCCTACGATGAATTAAAGTTGGAAATGTGTGTTTTAATGATGTATATATTTAGTCAAACATATCTAAAAAATTATGCGTAAAAGTAGCATCTTGTGTGTTGTATACCTGAACACAACGGGCTTTTTACATTCCTATGACATATCTCAGCCTACATGAGGGTGTGTGAGGGTCAGTGAGTGTGTATTGGTAACTTAATAGTTTGCCTGCTATTGCACATGCCCTGTCATATCGGTGTAATATTCCCAAATCAGGAATCAACATCTGGTTGTGTGTTTGATCGTTTGGTCATGCGGACTTTTGTATCGTGGTTTGCTGTTGTTCCGTATCGTCGACACAAGTTTACCAAACATCATATGAACATTATAGGCCTATGTGTTTTCACGTGTTGAAATAGAACCATTACGAAGGCCTACAGCCTGTCATTCAATTTGATATTTGTATCTCTCACGTTTAAAATACGTCATTGGATGGCATTGTAACTTGGGAGATATACACTGTAGTTTTTCTGTTGGGTCACCGCTCACACTGGGCTTTACAGCTTGTCTATTAATAGTCTGTATTGCCCCTGTTGTCCTTCTATAAAGCGTCATTGGGTTTCATGAAAGGCGCTATATTAACATAATTATTATTTACTATTTTCCAGTGATTTCAAAATGTTTATTGACGGTATGGAGCTCCAAGTAACATCCATTGTAATTGCTTTGTAGGCTATACATACTGTAGTCTTTCGGCACTATGACGTTTTAAAGTCCCCTACTAAATAAACTATACCTGCCATGTCAATTCTCGGCGTGAGTCATCCTACCATAGACAGTTCAGGCAACACCTCGACGTCACGTTAGATTTACTTGCCCTTGAGTGACGCAGCTGATGTGGTTTCCATCACGAGCGGAGGGGAGACGTGTCGTGACCCGGTGCAGAAAAAAAAACGGGCTCCAATACAATATGCTTTATTTCTGCATTAATTAGATTATGGAGATTTGCATAATATATATTTTACATTTGTGTCTAATACAATCATGTTGATTCTGTAATTGTCTAGTGTCAATGTTGGGGTGTATGCCTTGTTTGGAGACATTTCTTGTAAGCTATTCTGCGTCCCTGTTTACAAAGCGTTTGATGGTGCATTCAGGTGCTCTTCATAAGCCCCTGCTCCTAAGTGGTTATCACACTGGGTTTGATAATCATATGACGTATGTTCTCGGCAAGGAACAGTCACTAAATGGATGCTATAGACGTTATAGCAAATGTGTGTGCTGTGTGGATAAAAACACCAGTTACTCTCCTACATAAGAAGATGATCTTTTAAATGTAAAAGTAAAATGTAGTCGTATTAAGAATTACTTTATGTAAAATACTATACACATTTGCCCTTTTAATACATAGCTTGCTGTTGTTGGTATACAATATATGACCGTTTTTTGGGTCATTTCTCTATGTTTACTGTTTAGTAAATAATCTTGGCTAAAGTTAACGTAAATTATTAAGATGTAAATTCGGATGTCCTGGATTTATTTGATGGGTCGGTTCACACAAATGACCAACATATATTTTTATTTTGTGCTTGATCGTAGTGGTATCCTATCTGAATGAAATTGTGTTTTGTGCTTAGCTCACAGTTATTGAAAAATTACACTTACAGGAAACTTATTTATCAGGATAATTCACAAAAACACACTGTCAACAGTTGTCTCTGGGTGTATTACTTCAGCAGAAAGTGTATTCCAATTGAAAACTTTGGCATTGAGTTGCACAGACTCCAGAAAGATCCGTGGCTGTTACATTTCTAAATGACATTTTTCCGTATAGCTGTGAGGAGCATTGGGGAGGTGGTGACAGGAATCTCAGAGACGGAAAAACCTCAAAACCTGTGCAATAAAACCAAAAATATCATGCATGAGCAATCAGATGTTTTACTAGAGGTATCTGTGGAATTTGGACGAACTTACCCTTTAACAGTACATCAGAAAAAGTCAAGTTGATAATTTTTTTTGCAATCCTATGAAAAGGTACATTTATTTTCATATACAATAGGTGCATTATCTTGTCAAAACCACCGTGCGTGTGTGTTTTGTACAAAGCTTTTTTAGTCCACTGGCAATATCGTGTTATTGAAATTGCTCTATTCTAGTTTTGTGTTGTATACAGCTGTGGTGATTGTCTACTTCATGGCATGTCTTTAAACGTTACGTTTGCTTTGTTGCTTCGTCTTGTGAGCTGAGCTCAGAATAATCACATTTCTAACTGTAAATCACAAAAGTTTAAGTGGGAATGCAAAATGATCTAACCTTATATAGTGGGAACTGTTTGGGTTGTATTTTATATATGCTATTGTTCAAGCTATTGGCTGTTAAAAGTAATTTAATCATCACACAATGCTGTCTTTTATGAAAAAATATGCTCCACTGATATACTTATAGTCTTAACTGGTATGTTTTCAACACTGCTCATAGACTGATTCAAAATAAACAGGATAATGTTATCATAATTAAACCTAACGACTCATGACTCATGACGTCTGATTTATTGAAGTGCTCCACAGCTCTGAAAATATGATATGAATAAATACAGTAAAGTACGGCTTTGATGGGACTGTTTTTATAGCCTACTCACCATCACAAGTATAATGCCGTATATCGTACCTGAAACAAAGTATCCTTACATCACCCCCTGTGATAAACCATTGGCACGTTCCCTTAAATATCCAGTGACAGTCTTTTGGTCTGGTTTGATATGAGTCACCAGGGCATTGCTTTATTTGGAGAGATGACATCACTTGATAAAAAATAACAGAGACCAAACAGTTTTGAGGACGTAGGCTACAAAAAAGGCTTACGTTCAAATCTAGGTGCTCACAAAAACAACGCACGGAATGTCCTGTATAAAAAAACTTGTTAATTAAAATTAGACAAACCCTGTGATCCAAATCGCATACTATTTCTTTTTTCTATTCTACATACTACATCTGACCATAACAATAATCTAGTAGGATGCAGTAGGCATACACTTGGGACATACTTTTACTTATTTATTTAATCATAACATTGCGCCTTGATCTTGCCTCTTGCTTTTAAATCCGTCGCATCCCTGTTTGCTTTCTACGGAGCTCCGTCAATGTGACGTCACTTCTGGTGAGCACTAGATTGTGGGTCAGAATCGCCCAAATAGGATGCTGTTTTCGACACAAAAATCTCGGCCTGATATAGTAGACATCCGGGTATTTCTAACCATACTAAATCGGACCACAAGAATCGGGACATCCTAAATATTTTTTTCTACCATACTAAATAGTAGTTAGTATGGGTATTGGACACATTTAACTTTGTGAATGTCCATATTGTCCCATAAGGAGTGGCATCCATTTGTTTCAAGCTTAGGTCATAGTTTGGCCTTACAGTGACGTTTACATCTTTAGTCTCTTAAAGACCACATGTACATGCAGCCATGATTCATGTGGTAGACTTATTTCCTAAATGTATTTTTGGAGATTAATTTTAGGAATATGACTGATCTAATATCGTCAATACACACGTTATAGTGTTAACACAAATGTTAATCACAAATCTTATACCAATTGTTTTTTGCCTACAAAAATGAGAGTAGGGATTTGCCATGCTCTTCACCTAAGTGGAGAGAAAACATGTGTCCACTTCATATTTAAATAACCCAGGAAATGACAGCACCGTTTGCTCGGACAGGAGGATGTATTTGTAAGACTAATGGTGGCTGGTGTTATGGAAAATTAGTCATAATATAACAATCAAGTTTAATTGTTTATGTAGCTAGATGCCATTGTGAATCTAAATACAAGTAATATATTTAACAAAGAGTTCTGACCTATGTCATGGTGAAGGTTGTTATGTTTTGAGATACTAAAACTGCCAAGAGTAAGTATGTTATGACTTAGATGTATGTTTTGACTTAGATGGCACCAGAGAATGATGTCTCTATGATTATGAATAATATATCTGGCTGAAGAAACTTTAGCTCTTCAGTCATTTTTCTGCTCTCTCTGAGAACGTAGATGCTGATTCTTGAAGATGTTTTTATTGGTACTTAAACATTGTGTCATCTGGTATTTAATTGCCAACTCTCAACCTAACTAGACAAGCTGATTTTCAGTTCTCCGACACTGGTTTTACATCTAGGTGCCCACCATCTCTACCATTGTGTCCTTGAGCAAGACACTTAACTCCAAACTGCTCCAGGGGCGCTGTACTATGGCTTACCCTGTGCTCTGACCCCCTCTGAGTGTGGTAACTTGAGAGGGGATATGCTAAAAGATTTATGTTAATAATGTGCTTTGTGTACATTGACTAAAAAAATAAGGTAACATAAAGTTCCCTAAAACAATTTTTTTTTTAAAGTGAGGAAGTTCACTCTCAGCTGTAGAAGTATCTTATCAGAGAGAGAGAGAGGGGGAGAGGAGAGAGAGAGAGACAGAGAGAGAGGAAGAGATCAGTTATGGTAGAGTTAAGGGAGGTTGAATGGGTCAACAAAACAAGCGGTTTTTGTATTACTGTAACCATGATGACGAAGGTCCTCTAACCGGACACACATCATTCGACCCAAAACCTCAATGACTCTCTAAACGTAACAACAGTCTTTTGTTGTTGTTGCCTAAACCTAAATAAACCTTAACTGCAGTGTTTCACATCACAATAGTATTTGTCAGCAGTGATTTGAGTTGTCACGGAAAAATTATGTCCGTAGAGAAAATACTTTGTTTTCTTGTTTGTGTTGCTATGGTTGGCATGGAGAAACAACGTATTTTGTGATTTACAGTAAAGGTGCAGTCAGTGATTCTGGAGAACTCTTTTTGTTAAAGTGGACCTATTATACTTTTCGACTTTTTTTTTTTTTTTTTTTAAGATATTTTTGGGCAATTTTTTGCTTTATTGATTGGGCGAGGGGTGGCATGCAGAGCATAACGACGGGGTGGGAATCGAACCGGTCATGCTGCTGGCGCTGGGAGGGGGACGCCTTACCAACTGAGCTAAAGGCGCCCCCACTTTTCGACTTTTATGACCTATAAACGTTGTTATAATGATTTATAGGCATGTTTAACCATACTAGCGTATCAAATAATTACGTACATGCATTTAGACGTATTCCCTGCTGACCGTCTGGGGTGGCTGTGCAGAGCACTAAACACTAGGGCAGCCGGTCGAGAAATCACGTGTTCAAATCGGTTCAAATTTCCTGCCATCGTGTCGTCACGATTCCGGATTTTTCCATATATGGTAATGCTGCAGCGTGCTGGCGCGCTCCGGCCGTGCCCCCACCTTCTTGCTCAAATTTGCCCTTGCGCTGCTGAAAGTGTTCCGGAAGGAAGGAAGGGGGCGGAGATGGCCGAAGCACAGTGTTGACAGGGCATGCTGAATCGCCCAGATGAGAGGAAGCGTTTCCCGAAAATCTACATAGTTTTTTGTGATGTGATTCGTGTCAGGTTGCTCTATAGCAGTTTTTAACAAGAAATTAAGACCAGAAAAGTAGTATAATAGGAGATCTTTAAAATCACTTTTTGTCAAAATCAGTTAATATCTCATCATGATCCACTGCCTGTGCACTGAAAATAAAATATTGTGTTAACACGCAGCCTATGCTCTGTAAACTGATATGTAAAAACATATGCGCCCCCCACCGTAGCTAGCAACACAGATTGTGTAATGGTAGGAGACTGGTTTTGACAAAAAGTGATTTTGACAACAAGCGGTGTCCAGAATCGCCGACTCCATCTTTAATTGGTAGGACTTTTTGGTTAGGTTAGGTCGGACTGGTGTGTCCTGGCCTTTAGATGCAACCTTCCTACAGTCATCCCAAACCAGGACATGACTCCTCACTGGCTAACCACGTATGAACACTTCAGGAGACTGTGCTGCTCTGAGGGCTTTTAGCTTCCCGTTAGCACAGAGCTGAAAATGTAAAACACAACTGGAATGGCATCTCATTCGCCTGAGTCACACCCATGTTCAAAACTTTCAAAGTTTAAACGCTGTCTCCTAGGGATTCTATTCATGATGTGCAAATAATTAGCAAAAGCAAAAAAAGAACATGTTGACCAGACAGTTTTTTTAATAAACATACCGAGAAAATATCGAGCAAGTCTGTAAAATGTATCAGTAAAAAGGCTTCACTCAAGAAATATTTAATTTGTTTTTCACCAAAATACATGCTCACGTAACACTTAAAACATTTACCAGCCACTCACAGCACTTAGTTAAAGTTAAGGGAAAGAAGAGGTCTTTAGTTTAATACAGACAGAAAGTCTGCAGTGGTCTGTGAGGAACTGAAAAGAACATAACCATTAATATTTAACCAAAAAAATAATAATGTTGCATGTGAATACAATCCAGACAGCAATTAGGAAAACATTTAAGTAATATTGAAAAGTCCATTTCTGTGAGACAGAGTGAGAGTCTGAGGTCAGATTGTTTTGGAGTGGTCATATAACTTTGCCTATTGTATAGTCAGTATAACAGAAGTCAGTCAGTCGGGATTTTTTTATTAACTATCACTCACCGGCCACTTTTTTAGGTACACCTGTGTTCAATTGCTTGTGAAAAACAAATAGCTAATCAGCCAATCACATGGCAGCAACTCAATGCATTTAGGCATGTAGACCTGGTCAAGACAATGTACTGAAGTTAAAACCGAGCATCAGAATGGGGAAGAAAGGGTGTTTAAATGAATTTGAACATAGCATTGCTGATGGTCCACGGCAGGATGGATCCATGCTTTCATGTTGCTTCTGCAAAATTCTGACCCTACCATCAGTAGATTATTATTTTTTTTTTAATTTATCAGATCTTGAATTTTTTCAAACGCACCTCGAAGTGGAAGTTTGTGTGGTTTTGGATGTTAAGTTCATCCTGCATTCTTCTCTATTCTAACTTCCCAGGCTGTATCAGGAGGAGGCGTCTTTCTTAAGTTTGCAGTTGGAATTTAAAGCTTTACGGAAAAAATGAATGGGACACATGCAGAAATTGGCATACTGTAACTGATGTTAAAAAGGACCGGAAATGTTCTTTTCTAAGTATATATATAAAGAGGATGAGCAGAAGCCCAGGTCATGCTGGTGTTTTCATGGTAACTCTGGTTCGAGATGTGCCTGTGGACTATAACATATACAGTATAGATTGATCTGTTTCGAGAGCACAGGAATGACTGAGCAATGAATGAATGCTTCATGCGAGTGGTATTTCTCTATTAAAATCTGAAAATGACCACTTTATAAACTGGAGGAGGGAGAGCTCGGAAGTGGAGGGGTTTAGTCACAGAGCGTGACATTTTCTCAAAACATTTTTTATTTTATTTTTTTTTATTTTTTTTAAGATATTTTTTGGGCATTTTTATGCTTTATTTGATAGTGCAGAGAGACAGAGGTGAAATGGGGCAGAGAGGGGAGTGACATGCAGAGAACAACCGCGGGTGGGAATCGAACCCGGGTCTGCTGCTGGGCCCGGCCCGGGAGGGGGACGCCTTACCAACTGAGCTAAAGGCGCCCCCTCTCAAAATTATTTCTTTTTGATTTTGATAATATAATTATTCAATTCTAAGAATTACATGTAGAGTAAATGTGTTTTGTATACTAACTGCAAGCTCTGTGAATGTAAACAAATTCCGGTCAACTGAAACTGCATTGTGCACCTTTAACTGGATATCATACATAATATATCATGTGTTTTATTAAAAGGACATATAAACAAGTTCAATCCAAAAGATAGTAATTGCTTTAAAAAAAAGGGAAAAATGTTGTGGATTATCCCTTGTAATAATGACAGTAAATCAATAGACTAATATGTACACATTTAGTTTGAAAGCATATACTGTCTATGACTCATTCTTTCTAGGAATAATATACACTGTGTGCACAATTATTAGGCAAGTTGTATTTTTGAGGATTAATTTTATTATTGAACAACTACAGTGCTCACGGTCAATCCAAAATGTTAATGAACCTAAACCTGAATGTTTACGAAAGTAAAAGTGAGGTTTTGTCTTTCTTACGAGAATATATATATGTTTTGCTATTATTAGGCAACTATTAGTATGCAGAATTATTATGCAACTAAATAAAAAAACGAAAATGTTCCCATCTCACTTGTTTATTT